>BLKM01005551.1:56613-116942 GCA_013340265.1 Coptotermes formosanus | reverse complement strand
ACCACCATCACCACTACTACCACCACCACCACCACCACCACCACCACCACCACCACCACCACCACCACCAACAACAACAACAACAACAACAACAACAACAACAACAACAACAACAACAACACGCTTTCAAGGACTCAGGCCTGGTGGCTGTTCTTGTCTCGATATAAGAAACCAGAAATCTGTTTAACGGTCATCCTGGTTTCCTTATTCCTGCAGGCTGGTGTTTCATAACAGTCTGCTTGATTTTATGTCCGTCCAGTCTGCCAACATGAATCTGTTTATTTTTATAGTTGTTGATTTTTCCCGAAAACTGGTATTGCTTTATGTTCTTTCAAAATATCTTTGATTTTTTTTGTGGTCAAACAGCATGTATTTTGAAAATTTTCTGAAAAATTTCTTCCACGTTTCTGCGATTAGAATGTGTCTTGTTTCTTTAGTAACCAAATTTCAGTGGCTTTAACAGGGTGGGTAATGTTGGTGCATTTTATATTTGTAGTCTGGTTTGCTTGTGGAATTTTGAAGGACTTTTGAAGTTTAATTTGAGGAAATATTTATGAAAAAAATTCTAATGAGTGACTTACACTAAAAATAAACCCAGCGCCAAATGTGCAAAAACATGGGCAGAAAAAATATATAAAAGATATCAAAATTGTGTTTACTGTTTTCAGTATAGAGGAACTGAACTCGCCGGACCCTTGAAAGTTGCTCGGGGAACTCAGGGTTCCTTGAAACACAGTTCACCTACTACTGGTGGTGAGTGTCGGACCCTACTGTGAGGAAGGAACTGAAATTTAAACAATATTTCGGTAGAGTTCATGCTTAGAAAAGTGGAACCTGTGGGTCGGGGTAAAAATCGCTTTCATTGATTGTTTTAGGGGAAGCAGGAGTACGACATGAGCGAAGGAGAGTCACATTTATATAAATAAAAATAATTTAAAATATCTAAACACATAAAAAATCTTCTGGTTCCAAATTAAACTCCAAGAGAAGAATACGTTTGTTGCAGACTTCCACAGTTTTACGCATTAAACAAATCCAACAGCGTCGTTATGGAAGGGCTGCATGTTTTTCTTTTATACAGTATCAAACACGTGCCCTGTGATTCGATCGGATGAGCGTTGACTGAAGTGACACCAGCAAACGCGTTGCTGCTATCTGAATCAGATTGCTGGGTTAGAATTTAAATATGCTACTGTGAGAGAGACGCGTAGGTCGTATTGTTTATGAAGCATGCCTATTTGTGCCGCTACTTTATGCTATGATCCCTTGAAAGCACGCTGGCTGCTGTGTGTACACCTGCTTTAACATTAAAAGCTGCCCAATATATATATACATATATATATACATATATACATGTATATATTACACATAGCATATTTGTGTGTGTTTTATACAATCTCATAACAAACAGCGAGAGGTTTCGAGGTTTTACATCATCACCTCCGATAATGTAAAAAGGTAAAAAGGTCCACCCTATAACAGGCCCTGAGGGCCCAAGAGGGGAAGTAGACGTAAAGCCCTACACGTTCGTGAGCCTCGGCACGAGGAGGGTATGGGGTGGCTAGCACCACGCTCCGGCCGCTTTACCCCCGGGAAAGAGACCCAGCACCCATTGTAGAGGAGGCTGGGAGGATGGACGGTCTGGACGACTGCGGAAAATCTCGCCCCCCCACCGGGATTCGATCCCCGGACCGTCCAGCCCGTAGCGAGTCGCTATACCGACTACGCTATCCCGGCCCCCCTCCGATGATGTGAAATTCTGAAATACAATTTATATAAATTAATAATTTGAACGGTTAATTGCAGGCAGTGCCCATATTTGTACTAGTAACGAATAAGGTTCCAAAGAATATTTTAAAAAATGTGGAAAGCGTATATATACATATGGTTTTTCTTTTCTTGCTTGACGGATAAGCCCCGGCCCAGCGCTCCGCTCGACTGTCCGCCAGTGTCGCTTCGTACGCCGCGTGTCGGGGAAGTTTAACAGTCGATGACGAGAGCTAGACAAACGATCGCAGTGACAGTAACCTTTAGAAAGTTTAATAAGGCTCAGTAAAGCTTCGGGTTGGCGCTTATCGGTCAAGTAGTAAAAATCACCATATATATGTAGTATATGCTTGTATATCATAAGAAATATGAGATTTTCATGACGGTGGGTGTCAAAAATTTCACTCTTCAGGGATATGACGCCGTATATTTTGGTAGAATGTATGTTTTAATAGTACATACATCTCTGTTCTTTCTTCTTTCTTTCGTAGTCCTTCCCTCTTCTACCTACACAGTAGGTGCCGAAATTTTTTCTTTTTTGTGATTTCTTTTGATCACATTCACATACACACCACAGTCGGTAGGACTCCTCTGGACAATGGACCGCCCCCTCGCAGAGATCTCTACCTGACAACGCACAAACACTTACAAGAGACAAACATCCATGCCCCCCCTGGGATTCGAAACCACGATCCCAGCAAGCGCTCGGCCGCAGAGCTACGCCTGAGACCGCGTGGCCACTGGGATCGGCATAATAATAATAATAATAATAATAAAAATAATACAAAATATTCCATTCTAAACTCAAGTTGAAATTATCCTGGAATATGTAGGCTTGTGAGTTGTTAAAACTTGTCGAAAGCTGACACGAGTAACGACCTAAATGGCATAGCTGTCACTTACATTTGAACACTGTAGTGTTTGCTGTCGGATCCTTGATCAAATACCTGTAACACGGGGATAAAGTATGATAGATTTGTATGAAGTAATACTGTAGTGTGCGCGGAGTCGATACGGGGTGCTGTCAGTTGGACTGTCGCAGTAATTGCCTGGCGTCCGTATTGTGTAATATTCATGGAGACTCAAGAGTGGTGACGACGACTGAACTGGCCACATCGACGAGGTATTATGCGCACGTTACACCTGCAGCAGTCAGACATCACTCAGTGCTGCTGTTGTAGTAGTTAGAAGAGTCTGAAGTGACACACGTGGGTCGGTCTGTTCGAGAGTATCCACTGTTCAATTAGCATCAATTGTCCTGTTGATCGATAATTATAACGAAGCTGGGAGGGACATTACAAGAGCTATCCATTTACATAGGCAATGCAAACAAGTCGTCCTGATTTCCGAATTACAAAAGATCAGTCACTCATTTAGTAACACAGTAGAACACAGTAATATTTTGAGAAGCTAACAGTTGCTTATATAGCCAAGAAATTCTCCACATATGGTGCAATATGAAGGTTCATTGCCGTGTTCATAAAAGCAAAGGCCTGTTTCATATTCGAGCAAAATTAACTCAGTCCAAACCCTGCCATGCGATTTCCTTAGTATGCATTTAATAGAATCCTACCATCTATTCTTAGATCTTTCAAGTGCTCCATTTACTTCAGTTCTTTTGGCCCAAGCTTCGTAATCATTTCTATTCTTTCTCCTCATTCCTCATTCATATACCAATCATGAGAACCTCTTTCGGTCACGCTAATAACATTTAATGAATAGCGCAATTTATTGACCTCCCTATTATGTAATTTTTGCGGATTACGTTGCTCATTTCTTGCTTTCAGCACCCTGTTCAAGAACACCCTTAGTCTAACATTCTTCTTCACGACCGCATGGTGCACCGAGGGCGGCAGAGTATGAAGGATTAAATGTCCGTACACTGCACAGAGTCTGGAACTGAAAGGTTAATGGGAAAAGCCTCTTTCACACCCATATGAAAGAAGGCAGAATTTCGCGTTCTTAAAATAATTGTAGGTTTACTACTATGGATGCCGATCCCAGTGGTCGCGCGGTCTAAGGCGTGGGTCTGCTGCCTTTCGCTTGCTGGGATTGCGGCTTCGAATTCCGCCGGCGCCATGGATGTCTGTTTCTTGTGAGTATTGTGTGTTGTCAGGTAGAGGTCTCTGCGTCGGGCTGATTACTCGTCCAGAGGAGTCCTACCGAGTGTCATGTGTCTGAGTGTTATCGTGAAGCCTCGATAATGAGGAGGCCCTGGCCCACTGGGGGCTGTTGCGCCATGGGAAAAAAATACTATGAATGAAAACATGACTAGATAACTGCGTTCACTTGTGTCACCAGTATGTATAGCTGTAGTAGACGCAGTATCTCAGACGTATGGATTTGCATGTAGGAGAACACAGATGGTCGCATTAACCCTTTAAAGACGAAGCGTATCTGCTTTATATAAGGACTCAGTGCGTACCGCGCTGTAAACACTCCCCACTTCGGTTATAGAAACCAGTCTCTTAATGTTTTATAAGACAAATTTGCTGTTTGTTCTGAGATCCCTACAAAACCCATAAACGCAATGTGGACACCACGTAGAATTTTTTAATGTTAAACTTGGTCGTATGTAAAGTTACCGCTAGGCTTTAAAATGTTAAAGAATCTGAAAGCTGCATTTCTTCAGCCAGCTGCTGTCAGAGTGGAGGCCATTCATCTAAATTTCCCTCACCGTGGAAGGGATCTTACAGTTCCCCCTAATTGGATTAGCAGTTTTGGCGCTCTATTTCTTTGTGCTGGAATTCTGCAGAACTTCCCTCTTGCAACTCCTTCAGTTTCTTTCTATTTGCTGGTTTAAGAAGTAATGTGCAAAGAACTTGCTCTGATCAGAGCAGCCACTCCTGGTCATTCCAGTCATCTGTCAAATGCATGACAGCTGCTGTTCATGACAAGTGTTTGTAAACAGGGCACCATTAATAATGGGGCACAAAGAAGTTTAATATGCATCATTTGTTGGCCATAAATGAACGGTGAAATGCAGCTGCAGTTTATGGACATAAAATCATTAATTACACTGTATAAAATGTATTTCGCTTAATCAATTCTTTTGATAAATGAGCCTGAAACATGAATTATATAAAGAATATAGTTTTATCTAGTTTTATGCCTGCAGGAATTTAATGTAGTTGAGAGTTAGTGGACCTAACTAACTAACTAACTAACTAACTAACTAACTAACTAACTAACTAACGACTTAAGAAATAAATGACTAATTGACTAACTAATGACAGACAGACGAAATAAATGACTGACTAACTAACTAATGACTGACTGACGAAATAAATGACTAACTAATGACTGACTGACGAAATAAATGACTGACTGACTGACTAATTAACTAACTAACTAACTAACTAGCTAACTAATGACTGACTGACGAAATAAATAACAAACTGACTAATTATCTGGCTGATTGAATAAATGACTATGTAACCCACTGACTGACTGACTAACTAAATAACTACATGAAGCAGTGTCATGCTTTGAAAGGTAATATGTGTTCGACAAGTCAATAAATTCTCAATACTTAAGGTCAGTCACCTTCTTCGCAATAGCTAGCGACTTATGCACTTTCTGAGCTAAATAAATGCAGCCCACAGCTTCCCATTTTGTACCCTAAGATCCATCCTAACGTTGTTTTCGCAAATAGGTCAAAAATCTGTAAGCATTTCTGTTGTCCTCTGTGGACGTAAAATGTATTCTCTGTATCTAACTTTTTGGCTAGTCATAGTAATATTTTGAGACGCGTAGATATGAATGTCTCACGGTAATAAATGTTAATATTGTTGCCTTCTTGAATATGACGCTGTGTTGTTTGGTAGATATATGCCGAATTTTCGGATGGTTGTATTCGCCAAACACAACTTATCATGTACATGAAGATGGTAATATCATCACTCGTTTATCCGACTTCCGGGAATTCCTTTTAATTGGATTTGGCAGTGGAGATTCCTACGGAAACTGGAGATAAATTATTTATTTAAAAATAAAAGTTTTAAGAATAAGTGTGATATTTACAAATGTGACGCATTGTGTCCTCTTAGGAATGCGTCGTATAATCCGCATGCTTAAACATTACTTAAGATGACGTTGCCCACCTAAAGTGTTACATGAATAATTTTGGATAAGTGTAAAAATCAAAATTATTGTCTTCTGTAATGAAAAGGAATTTTTAAAAACATTTTTGCTGTTTCTGAGGGACGTATTTGTTGCCTTCTTAACGATAAATTGGAGACATATAAATTCACTGCCCTGTGTTTACCAATCATAAATCTTAACCTACTCAGGTTCTGCAAATGTCTGCCTCTATCCTTCGTAAACGTTTCTTTAATATTTCCTAATATCGCAGCAGTTTTATGGAAGTGACGGTACCGTGCCTGACGTCCAGGGCAGTCACGTTCTGCCATATTAGCGTATTTAATGACCTCCTTAAAGTAAGTGACCCCAGTACAATCTTAACTTTTCTTAACATTGAATGCCTATTTTCGTTTGATATACATCTTATTTTACTGGTTTAAATTACCGCCGTTCTATTACAGAAACCCCATTTTTTTCTCCTTTTCTATAGCCAAAGAAATAATTTTTGTGGAAATATCGTATTAAATTTCATAAATGGGTTCAAGTAATGTTTAATAAATTCAATAACCTTCGTGGTTTACCATGAAAACTCTGCACAAATGCCACACACACATTTTGAATATTTTTCTTATTTGGGTGTTTCTCCTTTACGATACAAAGAAAGAAATGTCTTTGTTGGACTTCAAAGCTTCTTTTTTCTTAATGAAAACTTCGTTCAAGTTCCTTCCGGTGCAATTAATATTAAAATATACCGCACACGCATATACAAGAGCGGCTTCTTTCTCTAAATTCATTTAATAAATTCCCTTGGGATATGAATACAGAGACGTAGAACTGGAAAAAATGGTGGTTGCAGACATTCATCGGAAAACACGTCAATGGTTTAAGCTGTTCTCCACAATCTGTGATCTTAAAACAATACGATTCATATGTAGATAAAAATTCACTGACATACTGTAATCAGCGGTGAAACGATATAAAGAAAAGAAGAGAAAATAAATTATAAAGAGACTCTTTGAATTGTTCACGGTATGTGGCTTCTGAATATAAACATTCCAGTTAAGAGAAAGAAGTTTCATTTTCTTTCCCAGCTGCTTTGAAGTTGCTGCGAGTTCATGCTATGCTTATATTTCATTGTACCAAATAAATCGCAAAGAGTCTTCATCGAGTTTGTGAAGTTGGTCGTTCTGGTGTGTTTCTTTACACAGGCACGAGGTAAGCCCCTCTGCCACCAGTAAGCTGTTCAGTAACTAGTATGCTTGTTCGATAATTTACAACTTATGTACAGGATATAGAGGCGAGGCAAAGCAGCACAGCCGTTTCCACTATCTACTATTAGTAATATGTTGGTGCAGATGAAAGACGCTTCAAATGCACAGAGCGTTTTAAACAGTCATAACCAGAATAAATCTCTGGAACAGACGGAATATGAGAGAAGATATTTCTCAGAGGAGAGGAGTCTTGTCTGTATCTCCGTAACTGTGCTTAGAGCGATCATGTGATTAGAGGTTTTTGAAATGTTATTTTGAATTAAAAAAGAGAAAAATATTCGAGATTCCTCTTGGATTGCTTGACCCTGAAGATGAAGGCATTATTGTCCCTGGAAGCATCAGGAACTGCAAGCCTAAAGACACAGAGTCACATCCCAGAAGACGCATTTTGATGCAACATTTAATTAATTAATTCTCAAGCCATGCGGGTGCATGGTGGAATAAAGGAATAAATCCACGCTTTCTTTATCTCGGTATGAAATGGAGTTGAGTTATCAGCTTCACGCTGTGATTCTCCAACCCCCAAAGCAAGAGCACGTCGTAACCATTGGATAGGAGTTTCGTTGAGCTCCAGAGACCGATTGCTCTTGATGAAGCAAGAGGAAACACTTTGTCAAATGCAGTCCAGCTTATGTTTTCCTATTAACCCTTTAAGACGAAGTGTATCTGTTTTATATAAGGACTCAGTGCGTACCGCGCTGTAAACACTCTCCACTTCGGTTACAAAAACCGGTCTCTTAATGTTTTATAAGGCAAAAGTTGCTGTTTGTTCTGAGATCCGTACAAAACACATAAACGCAATGTGGGCACCACGTAGAATTTTTTAATGTTAAACCTGGTGGTACGTAAAGTTACCGCTAGGCTTTAAAAGGTTAAGCCACACGTAACTGTGCTGACTGGGCCACTCCGGCTCAGTTTTTTTTTCTAAATCGAAATGATAAAATGAGTACTGTGTGTAAAAACACTCGAGCTCGTAATCACATATTTATTTGTAAAATGTTCGTCGAAAATGAAATCGCAACTTCTGCCTTCTTCAACTCATGGTAGGATTTCCACAGATAAACTTTCAGTATTAAGATTCTTAAATACTGCAACTGTTGTGGGACACTTTGGTGTCGCGATTGTACTGAATATGCACACTAGAAACCTTATTTCGGTAAAGGTCGATAATACAATACCGACTGAAACGTAGAGGGACCTTCTCACTACACTTTATGCTGCCATATTCCAGTCACGGTTTTGACTAACAGCAATGATACTAATTTCTACATAACACAGAGTCGAACATAAAATTTATCCTATCGTTGATCTACATAAGGAGGCCTATGTTTATTAAAAATTAGTTGAACTGAACAGGCACGTTGTTTATATGTACCTGCTACTGCAGATATAACGGCTTCGTTTGTCTACAAGACTGTAAATATAACTCAAATTGCTTGTAAAATATAACTTGCAATGTGAATGTGGAAAGAGTCTTTCGGATGGTGCACATCCTTCTATATAAGAATATTTTTGCAATTATGAAATGCATACGACGGTGTTGATCAGGTTGCTATTCACGTCTGATACTTTAACCTTTTAAAGCCTAGCGGTAACTTTACATACTACCAGGTTTAACATTAAAAAATTCTACGTGGTGCCCACATTGCGTTTATGTGTTTTGTACGGATCTCAGAACAAACAGCAACTTTTGCCTTATAAAACATTAAGAGACTGGTTTTTATAACCGAAGTGGAGAGTGTTTACAGCGCGGTACACACTGAGTCCTTATATAAAACAGATACGCTTCGTCGTTAGAGGGTTAATGTCAGATTTGGACTTAGCGCTGGAAATCGAGGTATCCCACTGCTTCGAGAGCTCCATAATATGTGAATATCCAGAGGACCACAGTATGAAGAAATATATTTCCTTTTAAATATTTTCTTAGTTTCCTACATGAGTCAACGCTTAACCTTTTAATGCTCATTGCTTAATACACACACCACGCACGCACGCACGCACGCACGCACGCACGCACGCACACACGCACGCATACGACCAAGTTTAACGACCAAAACTCCGCATCTTGCACTTACTGTGCACTAATATGTTCCATGTAGTCCCGAAAACAAACACCGATTATTTCTCTACACAACATTAACTAGCCGGTCTTTATAACAGATATACACTACGTTCTCTGTAAGGTACGAAATAAGTATATATATGTAGTGAATGTATTTCAGTCTTCAAAGCCTCAAATATTATGAAACAAGAATTAGATATTCGAGAACCAAAATGGCAGTTCACATATTTATAACAATTTTTCAGTCTACGGGTTTATATTAAACGACTAGTATAAAGATAACATGAAGATAGAGACAGCAGTATCCTCCGAAACACTGTTACATATCTATTGGTCTGTACGGTGTCATATTTCTGAATACAGCAGTCTTCACACTTAAGGCTTCGAGACCCTAAAATCTCCAGTCTAAATTCAAGGTGTCTTTAGTGTCGGTGCGTCGAGTTTCAAATAACCGTAGTAAAAATGCGGACTGAGAAAACAGAGCAAAGAAAGCTCTCCTAAACACGTAATGGTGACTAGTTTATTCCTACCTAAACTCCAGCTATCGAGTTACGACTGCCTACTTCCATACAAAAAATATATGGACATTGTTGATAATACGTGGTTTTTGACACTGTATAAGAACTACCCGTTTATAAGCAAGTGTGATGAAATATATACAATGGTTAGTGGTGTGTGCATAGAGATTGTGTATTCCTGCAAAATTTATTGTTTGAATATCTGTGAGAGTTTGTTACAGGGGGTTGAAACAGATAATTTATGGTGTAAGATTTTCCTTGCGAGCAGATCATAGCAAGAAAGCCCACAAGTACACCAAGAACCTTCGCATGGCAAGATGAGTTCTTGTTCTTTGTGTGTTAATTCCTTGTAGACAGTCAGCAGCAGAACAGTAGAAAAGATACGACGTTGCGACTGCTGGGGTGTAAGTTATTGTCACGGTCTTGACTCAGCAGCGACTGACTAGTTATAAGTAACTTAGGAGAAGCTTATAACGAGATATCACTTCCATTAGAATCAATAATAATAAAACAGTAAATTTAACCCTAAGATAGGCCACAAAATTCCAGTGGAGGTGTAGAGATACAGCAGTATTCTTTCTATAAGCTCGGCGCTAGATGGATGTGAGTGGTCAGCACCACGCCTAGGGCGCTTTACCGCCGGAAAGCAGATCCGGGCGGAGGGTGGGGAGGGGGGGGGGCCGACGGACGGTCTGGACAAGTGCGGAAAATCCCGTCTCCACCGAGGTTCGATCCCCTGACCGTCCAGCCCGTAGCGAGTCAAATGTTACCTCCTATTTTGTATTTTTGTGCTTGTACATTAGTACTGTCTCGAGTACAACGGGTAACGGTTTTCTTTCCCGGGGGTAAAGCGGCAGGGGCGTGACGTTGACCACCCACCTCCATCCAGCACCGATGTTAAAGAAAGAGTACAACGATACCTCTATTCCCCTTCTGACCCTTTATGGCCTGTTCTAGGGTGAAATTTACCTTTAAGTTTATGGGAAGTAACATTACACGTAACAAAATTTGTAAATGTAGAATAGATGCAACACTCTATACTCTAGAAACATGGTTTGTTACAAGTATGTAATTGTGAATTCCCTGAATAAAGGTGATAAGTAGCAGCAGCAGCAGTAGTAGTAGTAGTAGTAGTAAAGTACTACTGTAGAAGCACAGAAGAGTTTAATATTGAAGAGAGCGTTATATGCACCATTAACAGTACGCGCGGAATAGCTGCGACACTGTATACCCTAGAAACATGGTTTGTTTCTGGCATATAAGTGTGAATACCCTGCATAAAGGGGACTAATAATAATAATAATAATAATAATAATAATAAGCACACGAGTTTAATATTGAAGACAGCACTATATGCACCATTAACACTGTATACCCTAGAAACATGGTTTGTTTCAGGTATATAAGTGTGAATACCATGCATAAAGGGGATTATGTAATAATAATAATAATAATAATAATAATAATAATAATACAGTTATAATAATAAAATAATTAAATAATTAAACAGTAATAATTAAATGAGTGCGAAGTAATTCTATAAGAAACACTGCTTGATGTCGCGTGATCCTGTCGCACCAGTTACCACACAAAGTGTCAGTCCGGTAGTTTAATTGTCGGACCTGCTACGGTATTAAAAAGTCCTGACGAATTTAAAATCAAAGTTGGTTGGATGTGAAGGTCGACATCGCGTGTTTTACCCGGCCGGAAGTGGATGAAAATTGGGAATGTGAAGGTTACAGAGGAAGTAATATGCAGCATGATTGATGTGTTCTCAGTAAAGGGTTGGCAAGACAGCAACCCTCTCTGTTGTCGGAAACCGATTACGCGAGAGTCGGTAATGAGATACAAGGAAACTGCATGTGCTAGGTGGCGCCACGGTAGCTGTAATGAACTGTGGTGTGAGTACAAGAAGCTGACTGGGCGCTTGGAATGACACTCAGCTTACACGCACAAGAAGTTTTTGTGTTGTTAAAAACTTATGTTTCGGAAGCTGTCTCTGCTTCCGTTATCAGGTTAAATATAATAAAAAAGTGAGGCATTATCCTCAGCCCGTAACATCTCCTGGCACCTTCGCTTTGTTAGTGTTACTAAATTTTAAAATCAAGATAATATCAATAAAAACACTGGGGATGTGTGCATTTGAAATGCGTCTTTTTACATTTTACGCGACACGCTGTACATTTTTTCATACTTTCATAAGAGATGTACAAATGATAATGAAGAATATTTTGGAAAAAAGCAATATATCTTTTGTGGTCGATTTTTAGGTTGAGGTTGTTAATTTTTCTTCGGCTTAAAGTCGTACCTCACAGAGAAAACACCTTGCCTCAGTTATGAAGAATAATTATGGCGAGATATGATAAATGTACTTAGCTATTCATATGAAGTGCCTGTACGTTCTGGCCGATTCTAACCAAATTCTGAATGTATGGGCGAATATTGCTGAAAATTTGAATTGTAAAATTAGACGACAATTCCTAGCGGTGGTAGAGGTCTTGTATTTTCTCTTATCATTGTTGTTTCTGTCGTTATATACCTGTTACGTACTGCGTAAGCATATAACGCTTAACTTGCAGCAGTTAATAGATGTCTTCCGAGTTGTTTCACTTTATTGTTTTTTTGCTTTATTTTCGTTCGTTCTTTCGTAGTGCTTCCCTCTTCTGCCTACTCACAGTAGGTGTCGAGGTTGTTTATTTTCACTTGATCACACTCAAACACCACAGTCGGTAGGACTCCTCTGGACGAGAGATCGGCCCGTCGCAGAGACCTCTACCTGACAACACAAACACTCATAAGGAGACAAAGTCCATGCCTCCGGTGGGATTCGAACCCACGATCCCAGCAAGTGCTCGGCCGCAGACCTACGCCTTAGACCGCGTGACCACTGGGATCGGTTCTTTATTTTCGATGTGTCGATTTAAACTCAATTTTAAGAAATTAATTAGGAATTACACTTACGTTTGACAGCTAACAATACTTTCCGCACAATATTTATTAATTATTTAAAATTAGGTTAACGTTTGCCTCACGTATTTAACATCTTCTTCTGCCCTTTTTTGACAGTCATTTTTGCACTTAAATTTTAAATTAAATGCTCGGACTACATTTTCAGATAGCACTTAACGTACCAAACTAAAGAAAATTTGTACTTTTTTAAATTTTGTAACATTGTTGCTTTATTTTATTTTTATGCTTGTTTTAGAAGTCTATTTTTTTAAACTAAGAACTCTTTACTTTACAGTATTAACTCTAATCAGTTAATCATTTAAGGATGGTATAATTTCGTTGTTTTTTCATCATTTGGCCAGTGTTAACAAAACCTTCTGTCTGCGAGGTCAAATCAAGATTTGTTCTTCTACATCTCGCGTGACCTACCACTTCCTCCCTTGCTGTTCGATATCTGCTGGTAAATATTGTAGAAAACCTATTTTAATTCACTCTGTACAGGTGATGGAAACAGTTTGTCTGACCTCAAAAAAATGTTCCTAGATTTTTGTCTGATTTTTAGCTTTCTGACTTCTTCAAATTTCTAGTAATATACTGCAGCCCTTCGGAACCTTAGTGATACCGTAGCGTCTGGTCCCAGCCACTTCGTTCCTGCGGAAAAAGCCAGAATAAGAATTTGAGTGGGCCAAGAACCGCTTCGGACACGATGACAATTCTCCGCCCCCTTCGGACGAGAATTCTAATTATCCTATCGTCCACTCTGTGCCTAGTCCCTATACTGACTGAGCTGTCAGGCCATATTGACGCCCCTGCTGTGACATAATTTCAGGCTGCTCTAATAAAGGAGATAACAAACCCGTGATCTGTGTTACTTTATTCTCAAAGGCTTTCATTAATGCTTTATACATGCATTTGTTTTATTGCCATTTGCAATCTATCTCTGAATAAGATTTGTGTACGAGATTAATCTCTCAGTCATTGTTTACTGCCCTTTGTATTATGAGATTAAATATATGCTGAAATGAACATCAAATTCATGGAACTTTTTTCCTCTTTTTCTTACCAGAAAACAACGAATACGTTAAAGATATTTATGGTTATTTTTGTATTTATTATTAATAAGCACAATAACAACATCTTTAAGGAGTTACGTCTAGGAAAAGGCCGTGCCATGGCTCAGGCGGTTAGCCGCCGGTCTCCCGCCGCGGAGACCCGGGTTCGATCCCGGGTCAGTCTATGTGGGATTTGTGGTGGACAAAGTGGCACTGGGACAGGTTTTTCCCCGAGTTCTTCGGTTTTCCCCTGTCAGTTTCTTTCCACTGGTGCTCCATTATTAGGAAAAGAACAAAAAATAATCATCATCTTCATCTTCATCATAGGGTTGCACAATAAGCCTCAAGGCTGCAGTGCGTCCCTAGCGTCTGCTGCGGGGCCCTTCACCACTAAAAACAAACGTCTAGGAAGAAAATATGATGTGTGGGTTCTTTACAAAGCTTTTAATTTCTAACGTGGTATTAGAAAGAATTGTAAGTTTTAAATGAAAAATTAATGGTTCGCCTTGCATGGTTTCTATTACTGTAGATTCCAGCTATGCTAAGTTTTAATCATTATTTTTTCTTGTGTGGATTTTGCAGATAATTTGTGTCGGGCTTTTGATAAATACGCGTGAAGGATTTTATGTGGTTTCCAGAGTTTCCTTATATAAGAAAAGTTAGAATTCGCGCTATCGCCATGTCTTTTTTTGTGTTACAGAAAATTATCATCTTCAAGCAAATATATTTACAGCTTTATTACTTCGAAACCTTCAGGGCCACACACATTTAGTTGATCTTCTTCCTTACGTCCCAGATGTTTGCCTTGTCCCCACTTTTATATTACTAATGCCAAGAGAAGGAGAAGCGTCTGGAATGGAGCTACTTCTAATGAGATATGTGTACAAATTCTAACAAAAATTCGTCAGTTTGTTCAAAATAAATTACAACTGCCCTCTGTCTGACGGGCACATTTTATATTATTATCAACAGCAGAATCTGTATCAGACATTATAAAGACCTGTTGCAGTCGTCAGAAAACGAAAGGTTTTTAAAAATTTGGTTCAGTCACCGGTCCAGGGATCGAGACTAGCCCTTTATAGTAGGCCCAATTGATTGGAAATCTTAAGCTTATTGTGATTTGTGAAGCTGATCCAGTTTTTGAATCATTGTTTTTGAAAAATAAAATACCATAAAGAGTGCCCAAAATAAGTCATGTATATCTTAGTTTTAACGTAATTAAATATATTAAAGTATTTGATTATATAACGCTTTATATTTCTATTTCAAAAGTACCCTGAAGATGGAGGCAGCACTTTCTTTAATCGTGCACCCTCAAGACGAAGGCAGTATGTTCTTCTCAAATGTTGATCACTTTATGTAAGATTAGGCGGAGTCACCAATCAGAAGACAGTAATCATAGCTACTGCTCGGGTAACCTCAAATCTTGCATAAGCTTATTAATGTAATTAGTTTGTTGCCATAAAGTTTACTCTACCTTGCATAATTACCTTCATCGTAAATACATTATCGGCACTAAACACACTTAGTAGTTGATGCAGAATCGAGGCAGTAATTTGGACTCTTCAGCGTGATTCCTGTTAGTGGTGGTGACGTAACATGAGCAAAGCGAGCACGTCTACCGGTATACGAAACTTGCTCCCTGTCGCCCCCTTGTGATTAATGGGCTCTCAACGGTTGGGTAACATGACGCGGCCTGTAACAAATTATTTAACTGATTTCCTAATTAAGTAAGGAGGACACTAACTACAATGGTGGAACTGAAAATGCCAATCTAAAATTAAAAAATTGTCTTACTTTTAAACGGAAACTAAACTAACAGTAATAACGCGAAGAATTTTCGAAATAACGTACTCATAAATTTATTTATATCAGTTTCACACACATGGACCGATCCCAGTGGCCGCGCGGTCTAAGGCGTGGGTCTGCGGCGTTTCGCTAGCTGAGATTGTGGGTTCGAATCCCACCGCGGGCATGGATGTTTGTCTCTTGTGAGTGTTTGTATTGTCAGGTAGAGGTCTCTGCGACGGGCCGATCACTCGTCCAGAGGAATCCTACAGGAGTGTGGTGTGTCTGAGTGTGATCTTGAAGCCACGATAATGAGAAGGCCCTGGCCCACGAGAAGCTGTTGCGCCACTGGGGGGGGGGATTTAAAGTTTCGGGTATGTTGTAAAATACCTACAATTAGTGCGTAAAGGAGGGGAACACTGGGGCATCTTGGTGCGTGATGCTTCTGTGTCTTACATCAAGGGTTCAGGAAAGTAATAATATATGCTTTTGGACATGCAAAATGTATCTCTACATGTCCACATGCAATAAAACTGAAAACAAGCGTAACTTAAGCGGTATTAATTAAAATGTTATTTTAAAAAGTAATTTAACCGAACTTCGGATATAACGTACTGCGGTTATAAGGGATCTTTTTAGGGCACCCCTTAGCATCCGTGATAACCTAGGCTGACTGTATTAGAAATTTGGTTTGCTGCTTTCGGTTGTGGCCTGCCATTATGGCGACTATTGGTTGGAAATGGAGATCGGATACCGCATTAGACATCACGCAAGTACACGAGAGTAGGCCTCCTGCAGAAGTTGGAATCTCGTATACGCATAAGCAAACAGTACCTGTATTTCGTTTAATGACGCTGTCTGTGTGTGAGACTGCACAGCGTCGCATGGTGTGATGATTGGTGAATGGTGCATTGTACTCAAATTGTACCTTTGTGATCCAATGTGATATGCAAGTCTCGCCTGGAAGGAATGTCAAATGCCAGTAACCTGAACGTAACCGATGTTTGGAAGAAGATTTGTAACCGGTATTGCCGCAGTTAAGGTATGTCGCTTTACCGCTAGTCGAGTCCTCTTCGTGTTACACTAAAATATTCTCTGATTATGTAAAGAATGCTTTAGGGTAGTAGGTATTTATATGTAATATAGATAAAGGAATGTGTCTGCTGTGTTTAGTTAAAAAGTCTGTCAAACTAATGGAAAATATAAAACTGAGAACGGAATTCTTAAGTAAATATTGGTTGAATATTTACGAGGAGGGAGAGTGCAAGAAATATTAACCTTTTAAAGCCTAGCAGTAACTTTACACACCACCAGGTTTAACATTAAAGAATTCTACATGCTGTCCACATTGCGTTTATGTGTTTTGTACGGATCTCAGAACAAACAGCAACTTTTCCCTTATAAAACATTAAGAGACTGGTTTTTATAACCGAAGTGGAGAGTGTTTAGAGCGCGGTAAGCACTGAGTCCTTATATAAAACAGACACGCTTTGTCTTTAAAGGGTTAATATGTACTAATGAGACTTTGGTTATAAATGCAGGGAAATATTTAGACGAAGCCAGATATAAGGGTTTTAACAAGATTAAAGATCTGTAAATACTGTATTACAAACAAATAATGTGGACAGGGTTGCCAAATTAATAACGGACTAGTATTCTACTGCCTTCCGTACACACCCACCAGCCTGTCATGCAAGGACACAGTCCACATGAGATCGAGAATTAGTAGAGATGTTTGAATGTGTGCTGCTCCAACTCATTGTGTTATATATAATTATATTTTAGATTTTAAATATTTTTACATTTAAATGTGTTATAATACAACTTAAACATAACACTATACATTAGAAAATCCACATACTTTATCTACACACAGAGTAATTTTAGGAACAGTGTGTACTGATTGTTGTGAAATTCATAGATATCCTAACAAATGCATCCTAATATTAATTGTTTTAAATACAGCGATAATAAACAACGTCAGATACGCCACAGTATATATATATATATAGATATATATATATATCTTGCACACTACGTCGTTTATTCTAAGGTTGTGCCAATATACTTAAATGACGTAGTGTGCAATATATATATATATTTACTATGGCGTGTCTGACTGTGTTTATTATCACTGTATTTAGATCAACACACCGGGATGACCCAAATTAAGACAATGGTTTTAAACTTTGCATGTTCCACCTGATGATGGCATTGTTATGCCGGAACATGTTGCGGTAAAGTGACTGTTGTATCACATATATTAAGTGCAATTAGTTGCTACTTAAATTGAAGTACTAATAGCTCGAGGTTAACCGAAAAGGAGTCTCAAGAAAACAACGATAAATTAACACAATAAATACCACCATTATTGTTTATATGTGGCCCCTGTGTACCTAGGAGCATGCAGAAATACTCTTAGAATTTTAGGTCTGAAAGCCAAGATACGTTGTTCCCTTTAGTGTCAGCTGACAGTTAATGGCATGTTGTTCGCTGTAAGCTTCGTTTCCTATCTTATACATGCGGACGCAAGGCCGGGTCATTAATTGGCCGTCGTGAGACGTTAGGTCGCTCATCCATCATTCTGCGAGTGTAATCCGTGTCCGCCGGGAAACTCGGTGACATGTAACATGCTCTGACATGCTGCACTTCATTGCTCAGCATAATGAGACAAACAAATACTGATGTTGACCCATAATGTGTGCCTACGTCACACATGTGTTTTTCATTCGCTGATCCCTTCGTACAAGATGTGTACAGTTTAGTTGCCGAAATTAAGGGCGTAGCGTCTGTGGTAAACCGCATGGAAGTAGGGTTTAAATGTGTGGTAGGAAATGTATTGAAAATGTATATATTTTATGATTGTATCGTGTTTTGTTGGTACTACCCTTCGATACAAACACAGGTTCAGTCTAAACACACTTTAGACTGAACCTCTGTTTATTCAGTCTAAACACAGTTTAGGCTGAACCTGTGTTTGTTCAGTCTAAACACAGTTTAGACTGAACCTGTGTTTATTCAGTCTAAACACAGTTTAGACTGAACCTGTGTTTGTTCAGTCTAAACACAGTTTAGGCTCAACCTGTGATTATTCAGTCTAAACACAGTTTAGGCTCAACCTGTGTTTATTCAGTCTAAACACAGTTCAGACTGAACCTGTGTTTGTTTTTTTATTTCGTTTCTGATGAGCTGGATACAGACATAAGAAACCATTGTTTCTCATGGATGAGATGGATAGTGGAATTTTTTTCTGTGTACAAAATACACAGATAAATTGTTTGTTTTGCATTAATGGGAATAAGAGTGGTTTCTTATGTGTAAAATGGACAGAATACATATATCTTGTAAACTAGATAGAAGAGCGTCTATACCGTTTAACGGGTGTTACATAATTTTAACCCTTTAAAGACGAAGCGTGTCTGTTTTATAGGACTCAGTGCGTACCGCGCTGTAAACACTCTCCACTTCGGTTATAAAAACCAATCTCTTAATGTTTTATAAGGCAAACGTTGCTGTCTGTCCTGAGATCCGTACAAAACACATAAACGCAATGTGGGCACCACGTAGAGTTTTTGAATGTTAAACTTTGTGGTACATAAATTTCCCGCTTGACTTTAAAAGGGTAATATTAGATTTTTTCACTAAACGTTGCAGGTTAATTGTGATTACCACCTTTACTGATACATAATAAGGTAGACGTTACTAAGGGCACTAATATTTATATAGGATGCAACTGCACGTGGAAAGCAGCACAGAAATCAGATGGAAAATATACTGGATTATGTGGTAAAATCTTTGCAATCTTTTTAGTGTTCAAACTACAAAGGCGGTTGCGTTACAGTTTTACAACGAAGACAGAGACATCACGTGCCTTAAAAAATGTAAAGTTATCCCTGTAAACATCATGAAGGCACATAGGGCCATTAGAAGTGTAGGTAAAACCATTTTTGACCTCGGCGCCGGATGGATGTGAGTGGTCGACATCCTCTCAGGCCAAGAAAAAATCCCGGCACCCATTGAATGGGACACTGTATGGGCCCCAAAGTCTGTCTGGACATTTTGGAGAAAGAAAAACCTCTTGCGTCTACCAGGACTTGAACCCCGACCGTCCAGACCCTAACGTAGACACTATACCAAACATGTTTGAAATTACTCTTAAAATTTCTTTATTTATATGCCATGATAATTACGGGATTTAAGTCTGTTCCTGTGATTTGCAATTAATTTGGAACATTTTAAAGAAATCCCAATCATGCTTAGTTTACCGTGCTGCATAATTTTAAGTCTTACCCTTAAGACCCGAGTAGTAAATATCCCAATTTTTGAGTCATGTTCAGTAAGCATGATGCCACATGTTTCACCTGTCTGTAAACTGTGCCATATAGAGTTAACTAAGCCAGCACGATAACCTTAGAGGACGAAGTTTCACCGTCTGTAAATAAAAGCAGCGCAGAGTGCGTACGGACGGCGTAACTCGCTCCATTTTAAGTCAGGTTAGGAAAGCGATGCATCTCTGAATACCGTCGCTGAACTGCACACTGAAGACGGAGTGTGGTGTGTGCAGCTAGAAGCCGTCCCCAGCTTCGTCAGCTGGGTCTGTCAGACGTCTGAGCAGCAGAGTGCCTCCTTCACCAAACGTTTATGCAACGAAATACGGCGTAGTTTGCTCTCCATTCAGAACACTGACTTCACTTCTCAAGACACTAAGAACGACAGGCAGAACGGTACAGCACAAACAAATTTCAAATCTCCTAGTACACACCTTCATACTGCGTCACATTACATGGTTTCACTTAAACTCTGCTATTGACTATCTGATTATCGAATAACCCTCTCTTGTAGGCTGCAGTTAATTCAATTGCTAAAATACCACGCGTCCCCTACTCCCGCCCCCCCCCCCCCCCATCGGGTTTATTCTTAACTCTAGGCCTAATTAGCCACCTTTTCTTTCATTGTACCTGCACGGAATTGGATAAAGACAGAGGAAGAAAGAGAGTGCTTTTAAACGGGTGCAGCTGGTGGCAGAAAAAGGCACACTGCTAGGAGAAAGGGTGGCGGAAATTCTGTGTCGATACTTTCATTGACTCGACTGTAGACGTAACTGAGCTCTTGATCCGCCACTGAGTTCCAAACTTATTGCTTCAAAGCTGGGATCCGAATTCGCGAAAGGACAGTGCTGCTGTCAGAAATTATGCAGAACAGAAGCGTCTACAGGTGTGGATGACGAAGCTTGTATTCATATTTCTAGTATTGAATGGAACACTCGAATTAATGGAGCGCGTGTGAAGTATGGGAACTCCCTTCATAAGAGGGATGTGGGATGGAAGTGGGGTAGCTAGGGAGCAATTTTCTCTCAACCCTCTTGAAGCTGACAGTGAGAAGAGGTGTTCTGCAAATTGAATTCACCTCCTCCTCCCCCTCTTGCCTATCCTTTCATCCACTATACCGCTACCTTATCCCAGTCCCCTCTTCTCTGATCAGTTCAAAATATAGACAAGATGTTTTGTTAATTAGCTAAAGTTAAATATACTCACGTTTCTGAGATCTCATTACGCTGCAGTTGCTTACAGGCACGACAACAACACAGACGTAGGAATACTGTTAAAGTACATACTAACCTTTAGAACGCCGTGGTGGCTAGAGGTACCACCTTATTTAAAACCTGAAAGCCTTCGGTTTTACTCAAAGAGTACACTTATGTGTTTCTTATGAATTTCGGAGAAATTATAAACTAAATCACCTTAAATTTAATATGTTCCATGTCCGTGTACTGTATCATACGAAATAATAAACACCAACTGATGCACCAAAATATATATAATCTTTATTCGTAAAAGTCTCCTACATGTTTCGATCCTGCTGGGCCATCTTCAGGGAGAAGAGTTTTGATACACTATGGTTGCGTTTATACAGTTAAGTGTGAATGTGCGCCTGTTCTGTCCGCGGTCTGGGTATACCCAGACCTCGGACAGAACACGATATGGTTATGAACAATTCATACCCAGACCGCGGACAGAACACGATATGGTTATGAAGAGTTCATATCCAGACCGCGGACAGAACACGATATGGGTTATGAACAGTTCATACCCAGACCGCGGACAGAACACGATATGGTTATGAACAGTTTCATACCCAGACCGCGGACAGAACACGATATGGTTATGAACAATTTCATACCCAGACCGCGGACAGAACACGATACCTCTCAAACGGAGGATGAAACCCACGGCACATTCACACTTAACTGTATAAACACAACCGTAGTGTATTAAAACTATTCTCCCTGAAGATGTCCCAGCAAGGTCGAAACATGTAGGAAACTTTTACGAATAAAGATTATATACATTTTGGTGCATTAGTTGGTGTTTATTATTTCGTAAATCATCTTACTGTAACTTGTAGCATTAAGCAATTTTTTTAAAGTGTGGAGCAGTAGTTTTTCGTGTAGGTGGGGAACGAAATTCTTTCGATAGTATACCTCAAGCCACTGCTTCTCTTAATCGAGGTTTTCTATCTTACAGTCGTATACAAAGTTATGACACACCGTGTAATAACATACGTGTTCAGTGAACGCGCAGGGTGTTGAGCAGGGCTCAGACCCTGGTTAACATCCGTGTACCAAACTGATGGCCTGATATACCCCCACGATTTGTCTGTGTTTCCTATGTGTGCTATTGATGGCAAAATGGTAGTCTCTCTGCTTTGTAGTGTTAAAAGGCGAAGACAATACTGTAACGCACACAAAATTTGGTTCAACCTCAAAGGAAACATAACACATTGAAAATTTTTGTGTCATTGGACGTAATACAGTCTAGTGTAATCGTCAATGCTGGTAATATTAATAAACCTCCTGCCTTCGACCTAAATACTCACATTTGTTATACATTTTTTTGTTATTAGCTTTTTGTGTTTTTTTTACAGCGAAACTGTGTCTATTTATTTCGCTTGTGATGCGATTTTGTATATGTTATTGTGTATCTCACATTCGAAATAACACAACTGTGGGTTTTCTTGTAGTTTTTTCAGAGAATAACCACAGTTCTCTATATTCGAGGTGGGTACTTCCATGAAGAGGAAAACAGTATTTTGTAAGAAATTAAGCAATTTTATTTTCAGTAAATTATTGCATCATTGTGTGGAGCCCAGGTTATAATTAATATAAAGTACTGTAATGTCAGTTGCATGACGATTTCTATGAAAAGGCCTTCTCATGTATAAAATGTAAAGAAATTTCTTGGAAAATTTTAGTCTTTTGACACACATTATTTAAACACACAATTTCGAACGTATTGATATTGCGGAACTGAATTTAATATTAACATCACATGGGTATACGGCCTGAACCTAATGCATAACGTAATTTGCAGTATGGAATGGTTAACTGAAATCGACGTTTAGTTCATTATGTAAGTCCATTATTGCGAATGTGATTTCTGTGATGTGACGTCACTGTATGTACACTACACTACACTACACAATATCACGTCGTTCAGCGTGTTAAGACACATGGTTAATCGCGAAGTAAGTTCACATCAGTGCGTGGCTGGGAGTTTAGTCCCATGTAGCAGGGAAGGAGAGAATTTGGTACTAGATATATCGCCATTTTTTTGTAAGTATTTTGAATCCGAAGTATAAAATTGAGTGATGTAATTACACTCAGTAATGTCTCACAAATATATTGCAGCGTGCAATATGTCCATGCTTACTTAATGTTTATAGAAGAATAAACTTGTATGGTAGAAAGTGGTTTGTGACTCATCACCAAATATTTTTCGTGTAATCAAATCGAGAAGAATGAGACGGGCGGGTCATGTAGCACGTATGGGGGAAAAGAGAGTTGCATACAGGATTTTGGTGGGGAGACCTGAGGGAAGGCGACCACTTGGGAGACCCAGGCGTAGATGGGAGGATAATATTAAAATCGATCTTCAAGAAGTGGTATGGGGCATGGACTGAATTGAGCTGGATCAGGATAGGGACAGGTGGCGGGCTCTTGTGAATGCGGTAATGAACCTCCGGGTTCCATAAAATGCGGGAATTTCTTGACTAGCTGAGAAACTGTTAGCTTCTCAAGAAGGCCTCTGCTCCATGGAGTTAGTTAGTTAGTTAGAAAGTGGTTTGTGATTGACTATATGTGTATGTTATTCGTTATCAGGCGGTTTACATTGATACCTGTAGGTTTTACTTTGTCAGAACTTTCTGATTATCAACGTATTCAATTTATTGTGCCAATACATACAATAAACTGAATACATCGATCCCAAAAATACACAGAATGGACGCATTTAAAATAACTTCCTGCTTATGTCAGACATGCGCGAATATAAGTTTATATAAACTTTGTACAGTCTTTCCCTTTGTTATTACTGCGGCCTGTGTCATCATTAATATTATAATATTAAATATAGACATGTGAAATAAATAAACACCAACTAATGCACAAAATATGTAATCTTTACTGCTAAAAACCTCCTACATATTTCGACCCTGCTGGGCCATCTTCAGTGAGAACAGTCTCGGTAGGCACCGTGTACTGTCCGCGGACCGCGGACAGTACACGGTGCCTCAAACGGAGGATGAAACCTAAGGCACATTCACACTTAACTGTATGAGTGCAACCAGTGTATTAAGACTATTCTCCCTGAAGATGGCCCAGGGAGGTCGAAACATGTAGGAGGTTTTTAACAGTAAAGATTATATATTTTGGTGTATTAGTTGGTGTTTATTTATTTCGTATGGTACAGTGCACGGACATGGAACACATTAAATATATATATGTGTACGTCTACACGTGGGCGAGTCAGAAAACTATTCAGCATTTATTGTTTTAAAATAACGCAATACTATTTGAGCCCTACAGTAGCGTCATTTCTCCACATAATCATCCTTATTTCCAACGCACTTAGTCCACTGGGCCCTAAGTTTCTGTATGTACAATGACGAGCAAAGCCAACTCTTCAAAATTAAACAACCTGTACTGGATACAGTCTGATTTACCCACGTATACGCTGTTGCTGCTGCAGCTACTACTACTCACCCAAGTACATGCTACTACTACTGCTGCTGCTGCTACTGCTACTACTATTCACCCAATACATGCTGCTACTACTGCTGCTGCTGCTAGTAGCAGTAGTATCATTAGTGGTGGTAGTAGTATCTACTATAAAATATGTGAAATTTTTTATGAGAAGTCAATATTAAGAATTTATTAATTAACAGTAGAATTTTAAGTCATATTATTTTGCTATATTTCGCTCTATGGGACATAATGATATAAATACCCTTATATTGCATGTCCTTAATAAGCGTGATAAACAGAAGCTGATCTAAAGTAAATCAGAGGCGAAACTTTGTCAAACCAAATACGAAAATACGTTACGATCAACCATGGAACGCTTACCTCAGTAACGTCGCCGCGTTTTAACGCGATGTGCTACGAAACAGAGTAAATTTACCTTATATAGAATACTTTAACCTCCATTTGGTCTGTCCATAAAATTCTCGGAAGGATGTGAGCATCAGTGTCCGTCCCCCCTCCCCCCCCCCCGGAGGAGTTGATGTGTCTCGTGGAAACGAAATAATGACAAATGATCCTGTTAGTAACAAACACACAAATATTTTTACATGAGACTTCAACGTCTCATGGCTGTGACATATTACATAGAAGAAAGAGAGAGTTCCTTCTGAAATGTCTGTACATATGTACTCTATTACACGTAGTTTTATTCCAGAATACATTCGTCTACATATAAAATTGAACCCTGTTATAATGGCATGGGTTTATACGACACCTTGTATATAGCGTCAGATATTCTGTACTACCAATTAATTCGTCACTGTTAGCCATAACATTACACTACTCGGTTATAACGACACTCGTTTATAACGACACAAAATATTCAGTCCCTTTCATGACGTTGTAACCGAGTTCGACTGTATTTATTTACAAAATGGTTACCCGTTTCTTAATTTCAGTTAGCCCAGAAAATTGAAGACGAAAGCAAAACAAGATAACAAAGTTTCTGTGTGTTGCTAGTTAAACGGCGACACTTACTCGTAGCTGATTATTAAAATGTCACATCTAAAGGACCATGTACAGTGAGACACAGGAATGCCACTGCTGTCTGTGACTTCTAAATGAGGTAATTGTGTTTTAAACCTGCTTTCTAACAGCTCTTATTCTCCCGGCGCATTTCAGAGTAATTAAATATCTCTCTGTTGAACGGTACGTAGGAGTGGTAAAGAGATCATGTTTGAGAGAAGTAGAAGTAGAAACCTGATTGATTATTGGCGGTGTGTTTTGATCAGAGTTTTTGTTACATATAGGATTAATGATTGTGTAATTAATACTGGATGCTACTAGAATCAAGGGAATTAAAGCAAAAAGTAACCTTCAGGGTATAAACAGCCTAAAATCATTGGGTATGGCATAACAATGCTGGCGATGTGGCATTTTTTGTTGAATAACTTCGAAAGTTGTCATGGGTGTGACAAAAAAGTGTATTGGTAAGAAATTGGTCTTTCATTCTTCTCTACAAATTTCTCTGGGATAAATATTTTTTGGTATATTGTATGCCTGAGATAATGCGTATAAATGAAATTCGATGCCACTGTATCTTACTTATACTTGATTTGAACCAGAATTAGACTTCCACATGCCATAGTTTATAAATAAAGTGTTATGTTGAATTCTTGATATGTTACGTACTAACATAAGGACAGGCAGACATGACGAAATTAAGAGTGCCATATCTTTAAATTTTCATTGTCAGTCCATTAGAATTTAAACCAACATGTCACAGCGTAGAGTGGTAATCCTTTCCCGACGTTTGGGACAAAGGATCGGTCCCATCTTCAAATATCAAGAAGGGCTTCCTGACATTTTAAACTGGGGCCCGATACGTTGTCCCGAAACGTCGGAAAAGGTTACCACTCGACTCTGCGTAATATGCCAGAAGAGCTCAGATCTCATCAGCATCGCTGCGGAAACCTTAAATCACGAACATGTAACAGGATATAAAATAAGAGTGGACGGAGCTCCCTTGAATGATCACCAAACAAAGGAGAAGTTCAGGGTGTGGAGTTGTGTAGTTGCCTGCCTTTTTTAACCACTCAATTTCAGCTCAGTAGTTTGATTACTGTCAAGTAAACTAAGTTTGATGTAAAAACCAACGTGGCACTTTATTTATCTAAGGCGATGCAATTCTGAATTTGGTGAAATTTATCATGTAATTGGAAATCGGTTAATATTTGGATCTATGATGGAGGAACTTAAATGAGGCTAGAGACAACACCACAATGAGAAGCTTTAAAATTTACGTCTTTCGTCGAAATTGGGATGATAAAATGACGCCAGATATTCAAGGCGTTACAAGTAGCATGCATGGGAGAAAGAGGAACGTATATTGGCATCTGTTCGGCAAACCTGAAGGAAGTAAACCACTTGGAAGACTTAGGCCTTGATAAAATGGTGTTTATAGTAAATATTATCTTAAAGAAATATAAACGGAGGTTGGAGACCGGATGTATTTAAAAAACAAATAGAAGTGAAAGGGCTATTGTGATTAATAACAATGAAATTTCGCGTTCTATAAAATTCGAATATTTCGTGCATGTCTGGCAAAGTATCATCCTGCCAGGAAGATTTCTGGTGCTTAGAAATTAGTAGATTTTATTACCAAACACGACTGAATGCTGTAGTGAAACAATGAGCAGGAAACATCCACTATTAGCTACAATGGATACTGTCAGGCATACGATATGGGATTTTCCAGCGGGAAATGAGGTTTACCAAATACATAGACATAAAAGTCGTTCAGCCGTGAATTTCAAATATGGAGCTGTTTTGTACCACTGGCACCTGAGGGTCTGTTCTCTCGGGCGGTGCACACAAACTGAAAGGTGAGATAATAACAATTTGTTTCTCATTATTAATTAATGCACACTGGATTAGTGGATTTTGGTTTTTACAGTAACACATATTGTTTGATGTATGGGGCATTTACACACGCTGTGACCTTGTCGAGTTTATAGTTAACAGTACCACAAAATGCCAACGGTTACTGCTGAAACCAAAGGGAAATATGCATTGTCATTGTTTTTTGTCATTAACCATAACAGATACCAAGCCCATGTTCAGCTAAACACTCTAACTCTTAAAGCCACAATGTTTGCTGCATGTGTGAAGTTCTGTAACAGTAAAACTCCACAGTTTGCCCACAGAGTGCGTGCATGTGTTTCGTATGGTTATCACTATAAAGAGCGATTATTTCCATAAACAATATTAACTGGGTGGACTTCGTAATGGAGATGGCGTGTGTTCTCCTTCAGGCAGGAATTGAATTTTTAGGGGAGTTGATATCATTTGGGAGAGTGTATTATGCAAGACTTAAGCAAGCTGTAAGATTTATACTTGGAGGAAAACTAATTAATACAACCTGAACAACTGCACCAGCAATCATGCTAGGATTCCTTGCAACACCATCCCCACGCCTGTCTAGCCTTACTATATTTTTCCACATTTCACAAACGCCACCGGTTTTTCGGAAAAAAGTTATTAAACATAAAATATGCGTTTTTATTTTCTCTACTCCTTCGTGTGAAACTTTTGTCATTCTAAGTAGAATACAACCAGATGCATGTACATAGGTCTTCACGTAATGTACCCATTATTCTTGTTAGATTTTAATGAAATTTGAAGCTTTTAGACAGATTTTCAAAAAATCTCAGATATAAATTTTCATGAAAATCCATCTAGTGGGAGCCGAGTTGTTCCACGCGGAGAGACGGACAGACAGACAGACAGACAGACGGACAGACAGACAGACAGACAGACGGACAGACGGACAGACGGACGGACAGACAGACTACAGGCAGACGACAGACAGACAGACAGACAGACAGAGAGACAGACGGACAGAGAGACAGACAGACAGACAGACAGACAGACAGACGGACGGACAGACAGACAGACGGACAGACAGACAGACAGACAGAGAGACAGACGGACGGACAGACAGACAGACAGACAGAGAGACAGACGGACGGACGGACGGACAGACAGACAGACATGACGAAACTACGTAACAGTCGCTTTTCGCCATTTTACGAATGTGCCTAAAAACGCAAGGAACAAGGAGTGTTTAAGTGAGTATGGAAGTTATTTTACAGTGCATTTTTTATGCGTAAATATTTTATATATATATGCAGTCTTGTAGTTTTCCATACCGTGTACGTATGAATCCAGCATCTATTATTTTACCAACTCGTACATTAAAAATACATACAATAGGTTTTAAACAGTTCCCGACATGTTTCGATGCATGTTACGTCAGCTGTTCCCCAGTGTTGTAACATAAGTCCCCTGAGTATGATGTAACATGCATCGAAACATGTCGGGAACTGTTTAAAACCTATTGTACATACGTTTAGTGTAAGAGTTGGTAAAATAATATATGTTGGATGTATTTGCAATGTTTACTTTTTACATGCCGCTTGTTTTGCCACTGAACACTCCATGAGAAGGGGCCGGCTGCTCCGAAATCTCTACGAGATTAAATAAAGAAAATTAAGAACTCTCGCTATAGGGTATAAACAGTCTATATTGTTGGGTTTTAATATGTGATTGGAGACAAAAATATTACGAAAAATGTATCTAACTAACTCCGTGCAGCAGAGTACTTCTTGAGAAGCTAACAGTTCCGCAGCTAGTCAAGAAATTCCCCGCATTTTATAGAACTCGAACGTTCATTACAGCATTAACAACTACTACAGATCAAAATAACACACGTATTTTATGTGTTACATATTCTCCTGTATCAGTCTTGTGGTTTACAAGATAATTCAACAAACGTGACGCCACGCATATATTTTTGAATTTGTGTATGAAATAATCGACAGTGTTCTTCATAACACCCCCATTCCCTAACGTATCAGCAGAAGAAATTCTTCATTGCGTTTATATAGCCGTGAAATGAATCTGTTGTATGCCTATAAGCCAGAGCCCTAATACAGCACCATTTTGAAGCTTATGTTTAAGAAGCTATGTAAATATTTAATTTATTTTATATGTGTTATAATAGTGGAAATTAAATATTGATTATTTATTCATTCATTATGAACAGTAATTTTGAATTTTCATCGGTTTGAGTAAATATAAACTACGGTGAGCAGGCGCGTGTGGAATGATTAATGATTTATTATCAGACTGAAGTGTTAAATTAATCCCTGCTACATGTGTTCATCTTAGTGAATACCTTTCCAAATAAGGATTACCTCAAGTTGAACCCGCATGTCAGTGCACGCTCTTTGTTGTCTAATTTTCATAATCCTGTGTTAACTTTCAGAAGTTTCGTCCAAAGACAAATAAGTAATTTCTCACAGCACAGTAAACATGTACAATTAATTATAATATTCACCCAGAGTTACGTACAGATCAATAACCCTAGTTTACTGGAAGAGGTATACAACGGACCGAAATTCTTTTTGAGGGAAATTTCGTAAAATTTTAATGTTATAGAAGGTAGTATAATTGTAGAGAATGTCTCTGTTATGGTCTCCCTGAGCAGGGCGCCTCTTACGGGATGTTTCGGCCGATGCCGGCTTTCTATGCAATAAAGCTGTCGTGCTAAGGGACACTACATAAGGGACACTGTGTTTTTAGCACTGCGCTCTGTAGGGTTAATCCGATATTATTTCAAAACTAAATTTGTTTACCGGGCTATTCATTTTGCATTTGTGTCTCTCAAAATTTGAGTTTTAAGTTCTTCAGTGTAACAGTGAAGTGAAAATAATGACGCTATAGAGAGATATGGTGGAAGTCCACTGGCAGGGTCTGCGTATCTGACTGGAAGGCCTCTCTTTTGGCTAAGTGGAGAGATCCCTTTATGTTGCATTAAATCTGAAAGAAACACAAAGTGCAGATCTGTGTTCCGCTGAATTGGTAGAAGTATTTTAAAAACAGAGGGCTTAAGCCACGTCTTTCAGTGTTAAATAATTTCCAGGCTGTCAGTCATTATGTCCATATCTCGTCCCGTCTGGTGCCCCCGTTCTGACTCCTGTCGGCCGAGTTTGGTTATGCGAGCAGTTCACACGTGTAATTGTGGACTGACAGAAGGGGTGGTCAGTGCGAGGGGGAACTCTTGCATACGTGACACACCAGCCCATAACAGAGACCGAATTTCAAGCGCTGTTGCATGTATCGAAGAAGTTTGCCAGATATTGTAAGCTATTATTTGTCGCAGGGTTTTAGGTAGTGATGAAACTACCGGGCTATCAACACATCAAACAACATACCCACTTCATAAAATACATTCAGAAGCAATTATATAATTCCTACGTGTTTCGGCACCGGGGTGCCATCAACAGGGGGTTATTCAGAGCAAAGTGGTTATAAGGCCTACAGCTAATCTAGGTATTGTGTCTCCCTTCTTAAGACGATTAACATCTTAAAGCCTAGCAGTAACTTTACATACCACCAGGTTTAACATTAAAAAATTCTACGTGGTGCCCACATTGCGTTTATGTGTTTTGTACGGATCTCAGAACAAACAGCAACTTTTGCCTTATAAAACATTAAGAGACTGGTTTTTATAACCGAAGTGGAGAGTGTTTATAGCGCGGTACGCCCAGAGTCCTTATATAAAACAGATACGCTTCGTCTCTAAAGGGTTAAAATATTTAAATTTTGCGATTATGAACTTCTCATATTTTAGAATTTTAATCATTTTAGGGTGGGAGACACAATACCTAGACTAGCTGTTGGCGTTGTCACTCCTTTTTCTGAATAAATCCCTGATGATGGCACCCCGGTGCCGAAATATATGGGAGTATAATAATTGCTTCTGAGTGTATTTTATTAAGTGGATAAGTTGGTCAATATATTCATTGTAAGAATGTAGACGGTATTAACAGCATAAAAGAACTAAGGGGCTGTATCTCTTGACCAGCGGTTCTTAACCTGCGGTAAGAAGTACTCCGTCTTGCGATGAGAAATGTAATAAATTTTTCTCCATTTTACTGTAAAATTAAAGAACATAGTTAATTATTTTTATTTTATAGTTACGATACATATATTCATTTTCGAACTTGGCCCACTTAACGTTTTTTGCTAGGGGTTCAAGAACATATTTTATATCCGAAGTACTGTGGGCTCCTGTAAATGTTAACAACCACTGGTTTAAACACAGTTCGTGTTTTATATTATGTAATTATTAAACAACCTAATACAGGTGATATATATAATAGCGAATGTGCTTTCAATGATTAAGAGTATTAATGCACTTTTAGTTTTGCTTCGTTCTCATTTTTCCACGTAGGTAAAAATAAATGTGGCTTTACACATATATTCTGCTAACTTGTGGCTGTTCTCACGTCTACAGCCACTTCACGTTCACTGCAATTGGAACGTGGCATTTTCAAACCCAACACAATTCGAACCACACAAGTCATCATCTCGGCTTCAACTAATTAAACTAGACACCCACTCCTTCTTATTTATCATTCGCCTTGGAAAGGCGTGCAACTTCCTGCAGCCAGTTTTAAAATTATGGGCAAGGCTTCACTTCATCCTGTCTGTCTGTCTGTCTGTCTGTCTGTCTGTGTCTGTCTGTCTGTCTGTCTTCTGTCTGTCTGTCTGTTTGTCTGTGTGTCTGTCTGTCTGTCTGTCTGTCTGTCACGTTCATGTATTATTTCTGACTCTCTTCATCGTTCTTCTTGCGTGACACCATTCTACACGCTGGTTCGCTTTTGTACTTCCTTCTATCTTGCCTACCGTAAATTCTGTTTATCCCTCAGTCCTTGCCAGTTTTAATTAACATTCAAAAAACTCAGAAGGTCTCACAAAGAACCGGCTGGAATTAAAAATCTGAAACGTATTATGGTCACTGCCAAGTGTGACGTTGCAGAATGCCTTTGTTTCCATGCAAACTTCAAAGCTGATGTGAAGAAAATTTAGACGTATTGAGGCAGAAAGGGTGGTCATGCTATTGCCAGCTTTAGCGACAAAAAGTTGATCAAGCTCGCTATAGGATATGACAAATGGAAAAGCCCCTGTGCGGTCTGGGGCTCTATTATTGGACGTGACATCGTAAGGTAGGATGCAATGTAACATTGTGATACATCAGAGCAGTTTGTTACACTCAGAGTTTGTCTGATGAAATCAGATTTCCGGCGGCAACATAATGTATAAGAAACAGAATTGGACGGCACGTAAGGTTCTGTTAGCCACTTTTACTGGAAATGAACGGTAGACGATGAATTATGATGAACTGGAAGGGTTAAAGCAAAATGATCGCTACACGGTTGAGACAACGTGCGGTAATTTGCCTGGAGGAAACTAATAGGAAAGATGTAAACCTCATTTTGCGTAGCTGATGCTCTGGGAAGCTTCCGATCCGGACACTTTCCAAATAAAATTCTGAAGTGTTAACCACTGTATCATGTGGCTTGTTGCTGTTGATAGTGATGAAGACATCGGAAAAATTATTACATGTTTACCTGGGTTGCAAAATTAGGGGCGCTTATCTTTCAGCCCCTATTTATTACATAGGCCTATTTCCACTTTAACCTTTTAAAGCCTAGCGGTAACTTTACGTACCACAAGGTTTAACATTAAAAAATTCTACGTGGTGCCCACATTGCGTTTATGTGTTTTGTACGGATCTCAGAACAAACAGCAACTTTCGCCTTATAAAACATTAAGAGACTGATTTTTATAGCCGAAGTGGAGAGTGTTTACAGCGCGGTACGCACTGAGTTCTTATATAAAGCAGACACGCTTCGTCTGAACAGGCCGTGTGTGTGTGTGTGTAACCGTTGAAACAACTGTAGAACACTCAATTTTGTGCCACATTTAAAGTGTCGTGACATAATTTGCTGTTGATTTAGCCAATATTATGAACTGTGTCCACATCAAATTAAAATCCATAACAACTGAAAAAGTGTAATTAAAAATTGGTGCAAAATCACCAAAATAACCAATAAGAAGTGTCGAAATTTTGCTTGTATGAAATTTAAGTCACTTTTTTAAAAATACTCTTGTTAATACATGAGACTAATTCCTGACGTATCGTAGGCAAGTTATAAATTTTGACAACATGAAAAGAAGCGGCTTGTTAAAGGACAAAGCACCACTCTTGTATAATATAAGTGATCAGTTTACAGGCGGTTGGCGAAAGGATCAGGTGTGTGACAATGAATGTAATGAAAAAGAGGTTCAATTCATAATATCAGAAAGACTTCAGTTTCATTCTGAACTCCTTAGAATTTATGTCCTTCTCTTTTTCCCTTTGAAACAACAGGTCTTGTCAACAAATTAATGATGCAAGATAATTAGGCGAAACAGACACTTGGCTTGCAGCGACGTCGCCGTCTACAGTTCCCTGCCCTCGGCGACTTTTCAATTAACACAGTCTGATTAACTATCAATAGTACCTAATCTTTCATTACAACGAAACGAGAGATGAACCATGTTTAAACACAGCGCCGAGGAGCTTAATAAACTTTTTGGTGTGCAGTGGCGGATTTCTTCATTATGGAATGTTGAGACCAGGCCAGGAGAGAGCGAAATGTTTTTACATAACAAACGCCACACGTTTTATTACGTGTCGTCTGAATATGAATGCAGAGAAGGGTGTATATTCGTGTTCCGCCATCGGGCTGCAAAATAAAGTTGTGAAATGAATAAATCTTATGCGTTTTTCGAAAATATAAAAATTTTCGTCCATCTGGTAACGCCGTAAAAAATTATGTGAGATTTGTATTTGTCGCCATAATTATTACGAAAGATAATGCGTATTGGGACGTGATAAGGTAAAATTTACCTATTTGTGAATAAACTAGCAGGTTCCCTCTTCAGGGTACTTACCCTATCTATTAGCAAATCACAAAGCGCCACATCTCATAAGTCAATATGCTGTCATCGGAGTTATATTTACTCTGAAATTTAGGGAGTGCTTGCAAAATTTCAGTTTAAAATCCGGTACCGTATACCCCTCAACATTCCAGTTTTCTCTCTCTTTTTCCTTCCTCTGGCGCAACAGCCCAACTCGGGTCTAGGCCGCCATATCTTTGAGGTTTCAATGTCTGACACACACACACACACACGTGCGCGCGCGCGTGCGCCCGCTCGCCCGCCTGCACGCACGCACACACACACCTGGTAGGACTCGTCTGAACGAGTGATCAGCCCGTCGCAGAGGTAGCTACCCACACAACACACAACAAACACAAAGAGACGAACATCCATGCCCTCAGTGGGATTCGAACACTATCTCAACACTCAAGAGGCTGTAGACCCACTCCGTAGACCGCACGGCTACTGGGATCGGCTTCTGTTTCTTTATCATTTTCAAAAGACAAGCAGAGGATATAGCAGCTGAATGTACCTTGTGAACGTAAATGTGAAATATTGCACGAAAAATACTGGGGGGTTGGGGGCGTCCCTCTGCAGCAGCATTTCATCACCGCTAACTCCTGTTTTGTCGCTTGTTGATCAGCCGCTTCCCTTAACCTTTTAACGCCTAGCGGTAACTTTACATAACACCAGGTTTGACACTAAAAAATTCTACGTGGTGCCCACATTGCGTTTATGTGTTTTGTACGGATCTCAGAACAAACAGCAACTTTTGCCTTATAAAACATTAAGAGACTGGTTTTTATAACCGAAGTGCAGAGTGTTTACAGCGCGGTACGCGCTGAGTCCTTATATAAAACATACGCTTCTTCTTTAAAGGGTAAATGTTCTGAGAGCAAGATATCTTTCCAACTGCGACAGACCCGAAGGATAATATGTTTAAACAAGACGCAGATCTATACATCTGCAGGGGTCCCCTTCTGATGTATTGATGTCTTAACAAACATAAAATTAATTTGTTTACAGTTGCAGAGAGAATGCTCTGATTATTGTTATTGTTGTCATCATGATGAAGCAGGGAAATGAAATTGTTTATCATCTGATTTCATACAGTGTAACGTGGTATATGGCGTCTGGATTATGCTGATTACGCTATTCCATTTACCGAAAAATAAACAGTACGAAGACGAACACAGAAACTTAATTAGTGACTACTAAGGAAGCTTGTCTAGAAGTAAATGCTGAGAAAACGAAGTGTATGGTCATTTGTGCTCAAGATACGGCACGACAGTATCACAACAAAGGGATAGATGATACATTTTACGAAAATGTGGTAAAGTTAAAATGTAGGGAAAATGCAATAACAAATTAAAATTGTATGCGTGAATGAGAGTAAGAGCGGATTAAATTGACAGAGTGCCTTGTGTCATTCAGTCCAGAATCCTTTGTCTTCAAGTCTGCTGTCGAAAATTTAGACAGTAAAACAATTACAGCTACACAATTACGTCTGCTCATTTGTACGCGTGTGGAAGTTTGTCTGTCCTGCTAGTAGAAGAAATCAGTGTAGCTGGTGTCTGGGGCGAAACTACATTCTGGGACTGCCTGAATATGAAGCAGAAATGGTATTCAATCGTCCGAGAAGTTCGAAGGTGTTGTGATACTGCTCGTCGTCGATGCCATCATCATCATCATCATCATCATCATCATCTTTGTAATCATCGAATTTTTCCATGATTGAGTTAATTAACCCTTTAAAGACCAAGCCTATCTGTTTTATATAAGGACTCAGTGCGTACCGCGCTGTAAACACTCTCTACTTCGGTTATAAAAACCAGTCTCTTAATGTTTTATAAGGCAAAAAGTTGCTGTTTGTTCTGAGATCCGTACAAAACACATAAACGCAATGTGGGCACCACGTAGAATTTTTTAATGTTAAACCTGGTCGTATGTAAAGTTACCGCTAGGCTTTGAAACGTTAATGTTAAACATAACGCGTACACAACATGCTGTGTATCTCAGAACTGTATAATGTTGATATCTTTGCTCTTGTAGGATGTTAACCCAGCGTAGATTGATAGTTAATTACCTACGTTTCGGGACAAAGTATGGACCCATTTTAAGGGTTAATTTAAGGGTCAAATTGACCGTGGAAGATGCAACAGACTGGCTGTCGCGAAACATCGATAACTACGAATATACGCTGCATAACATCCCAGAAGAGGAAAGATTTCATCTCCACGGCTTTGAAAGCCTTAAATCACGCATTTTATAACCGTACTTTGTAGCAAAGTTTGTTGTCGCCAGTTGCCCCAGTTGTGGAGCCAAGAAGGTAGGTGAGCGGAACACAAAACCCTTTCGCGCTGTTGTACTTGACCGGCTGAATTACACAGATGAAGGGCCGGCAGATAAAGGCATTGTTCAACAAAGTGCCCACTACTGTGTTTCATAGCATCTGAGCGACATGTAGAGAAAATAAAGAGAACAGCAGAGTCCAGTATACGTCAGAGATCAAGTGCCTTTTGTTATTCTCTGTTCCCCTTTAGTCCATAGTGGAGTATCTGCATAAGTTAGTAGCTCTGATGAATGTTTGTGAGTCAAAGGCTGGAGTCCGGTTAATAAACCCTCAACTGCAGGATAATTGATGAGGATCCAGACCAGCAAACTTGACAGGTCCTCCTACATGATTGTCGGCAAGTCTCAACATGGCTGTTGACAGCGCGTCCTCGCCTTCTGCTTGTCGCTTATCGATTCCTAAACAAATGTACTCAAAAATAGTGTTTCTTACTTCCGCCGAATTGAAAGAGTTTAATGTTTGGTATTATTTTATGATTGTGTGTGTAGTTTCAGACATTTTATTTTCCATAGTGTAATGAGGACATTATTTTGTGAATCTGCATTAAAAATAAAAAAGACAACACATGTGCAACTGTTGGCGAGATTCTGGTTTCGGTCAGCCGTGTTGATGAATATTCAAATCTGGGCTCTTGAACCGTGTCGAATGGCGAACATCCTACAGATGTGTCGGAGCAGCGTATCGCCTTCTTCTTTAATTTGAAGCAGCATTAAAATAATTCAAATCGTACACTCTGATTCGGAGGATCATAATGCTTCCTTCTTCAAGGTTAAGCAATCTAAAAGTAATCTAAACCTTACATAGTGTTTCGCATAATTTTCGAGCACGAGAAACGCTTTTTAATTGCACATAAAATTTTGCCCATCACTAAATATTAACACCTGTTAGCCTTCATGGCGTAGAATGTTGCTAAAATTGGCTGCTTTGTATTTATCTTCTTGTAGGATCCGCCACTGCAGATCATGGAGGAGGGACTCCAGTGATGAGCAGCTCCAGGACATCCCTGAACGCGGTACATTTCCAGGCAAGTCACGTTCTATCTCAAGTCATCTGCTAACTACCACTGGTCCAGCACCTGAATCCAATTATGAACATATCAAAGGCTTTCCACATAAAGCTTTGTGTAAGATGAGACTTTGGCAACGTCCGGTAATGACGGTAGGCTTAGCGGTGTTACGCTTTGTACATTTAATTTCCCTTACTCCATCCTTTCTTCAATTCCGGCCTCTTCCTCCTATCCTCATTCCTATATTTCTTGCAGTTCGTTTTTCAAACACGTTATGTCGTCAGCAGCCTTCATGATTTATTGTCTTTCGTCTTCATTTCTCGTACGTAGTTACCCTTCAACGTGCTTTCTGTCTAGGAACGTCCAAGGAGAAGAAGGAAGCTACAGTTATTAGAATTTACGCACATAGTTGAAGGAGGGTACACTGGCGTCCAAGGGAACGCGCATCTGCATCTTTCGGGGCTTCTTGATATGACCATGATGTGAGGAAACGTAATTTCAGTCTGTAGTCTTCAATTTGCTTAGGAGGTTAATTTTTGAATAGGGGATAAAAAACCTTTGTACATTATGTCACAAAAATTACCAGGGGCTTCAAGATTCAGGAAATGTAAAATTTAAAATAAAAATATTAGGCTACTTTCTTGAAACACAATGTGACTCTGTGACTGTACGAAATATTTACAGTGTTTAAAATTCCTCTCACCTGTCTGCTGCATGCGGCGAAGGATCTTATGTATTTATTTGTGATATATCTCATCGTATTAAACTTCACTATTTTTATGAGATTTTTAAGGTCAAGTGCAGCTTCAGAATTATTTGTTAAGTGCTTAATTTTATAAATTATCATAAAGGGATTTGGGGACAGTAAGAAGTCAGGATGTTGTTTTGGACAAGGCAAATTTTGCTGCCGTAATGAGTACAGTTCAGGTATTATCTGACTTACAGAATGTGTGGAATGTGGAACACTGCACAAAAATTTGCCCCCACAATTGAAAAAGCATTGAAAATAAATAAAGAGCCCTTTGTTTACTGAGTGCCAGACTTAATTTCATTAAGAGTTCATTAAAACGGCTTGTGTGTCGATCGGTATCCCGAGATTTGTGCTTGGATGAGCGATGTAACACCCATTCCCCCGGTACTGCGTCCTGAAATGTGTCCCACTCTACTGGGCAGGGGAAAGTGAAGTGCTCGGGGGGCTGACTTATGGCTATACAAAATTGACCTGCAGGGAATTATTTTAACAGCCAGAAGCTATCAAGTGTATGTTTTTGTTTGTTGCTATGGTACTGGAACTGTTTTTTCTTCTGCACATTATTGTTGAAGAAAATATTTTCTTTGGCAAAAAGTACCTCCAGATGTGAGTATACAGTCACAGTTTCAAATATAACGCAAAATGTAAAGCAATATGGTGGACGTGCGACAATATAATGTGACCGTCTTTGTTCCAAACAACATCTGTTCATCATCGTTGTCATCATCATCAGACGTGCAGAAAAAGGCTCACGTAATGAACCTCTCATTTAATGACGATTCCTTTTGGCAGGGGGTGGGGGTGGGTGGTTGCATGTTGTGGCAGTGGTTTATGTTGCCGAAGTTTCGAAGGAAATTTCTCAATTTATACTTTAAAATTGAAATTGTAAGACGCTCCGAAACGCTAACCAGCCCACTACAACCTTGTTCAACCCCGCAAATATGATTAACATTAGCAACGAAGCTCTTTTAAAATTAAAATCTTAGAAACCTAAGGCCTGTTTGATGTTTTCGCGTTTTCTTCTGGTTACCAGGATATCTTCATTCTGGTGGCTTTGATTCTGTTGAAGAATATTTACTTCTGGGATTTCAAGCAGTGTAATGTGATACAGACTTACAGGCGTTTAGAAAGGAACTGTTCCATGCATCTGCAGTGCCAAACATTGAGGTTTTCGAACGTTATGTAGAGTAGCCTCTATATGAAAGGGTATTGTGTGGGTCTCCGAATAATCCATGTGGTGAATTTGAAGGGCCCTAGTCTCACAGAACTTTACCCATCAAAGAGGGATGGGAAGAGGAAATGTTTGTTATTTCCGGTTTTAAAATATTTCGTTTTATTGTGACTTTAAAGCACAGAGGTTACTGTATGCAACTTTACTTTTAACACTTACAGCTGTCGTAGTCAAATTTCACAAACATCTAAGAACCCACCCCAAAAATTCTAGGCGCCTGGAGGGTGAATTGAAGCAAGTTCTACGCTGAGACACCACAAATGTTAGTGTCCACTGTACAAAATTTATTCGCCCAAGCGACCCATCTCCCAGTTTTTGCGCACCCCTGATTTAAGTATTATTAATTTTACCCATTTGTTGTATTTTGTCTAATTCTCACAATAGGCACCTACTACTTTCTGAACAGCATTAACCAACTGCCCTTATCGAGAGAAGAACAGTGCGTTCGAACATATAGAACTTTGTTTTGAAGGCCTTTTTACGTGTCTTAAAGTTTGACTTGCAAGATAGAGATATACTATCACCGTTTATATGTCTGTCTGTCTGTCTGTCTGTCTGTCTGTGGCACTCCCTATGTATTTGTAATGCAATTAACACAGAACCACCCTGTAGCCTTACGATGTCCTCGTAAGTAATGAATTCTAACAGTACCAATGGGGTAAGCGTCCATCCCTTGCCTAAGTGTGTGTCTAAATTTATCTTAATTAACTCGAATACGGACTGTGTCTTGCGTTAAATTTATAACTGCTCGGGTCCCTACACTGTTCATGATAATAAATTTCTTCCGACGTTTCGGAATACCGTGATACCTCCATCTTCGACGTGACTGAATTTGGTTTACGTGGATGCTGTAGCGACTGGGAAGGTGTAAAAATCTCCCCTTCCATTTCAGTCACTCTGATTGGCCAATATATTTGCAGCGTTCCTACGTAAAAGGATCAGCTGCTGTCCCCAGTCACTGCACCATCCAACTGAACCAAATTAATTGGCCCCTGAGTTAGCAGTCGGATCCATTTTTAGTGTAATAAATGTAAGTTAGAATATCAGATATGTTGTATAAAAATTTAAGGGTTCATTGCGATGACAGATCATAGCGGTGTCTTCTGTGTTGACACCGTGTAGTCTAATAGCTGATAAAAATTTTGGTAACCACTTAGACTTCATGGTGCCATAAGTCAGACGACCCCCCTGTAAGAATTTGTTGATTCTTTTGCTGGTTAGAAGGACTTTCCTAAAATTGTGACAGTACAGATTGTTACGAAATGCCCTTTGTTAGAAGGCGCAAAAGGTTCGAAGTAATTTGCTGCCACCATCTTCAGGGAAGGGGAGTTAATCATTTTAGATAGGTACAAAAATTTCGAAGTAATTTTCTGCCGCTCTCTTGGTGGAAGAAGAATGAGAAGAGATGAGGACCAAGGTTTCGTTGTAATTTGACAACTCTCTCTTGAAAGAAGTGGAGTGAAGCGTTAGTCACTGTCTGCGAAAGTACACGGCGTCACATCCCAGATATTCAAAGCTGCTAAAACCTCAAGTCTCTATTTTGGATCTCTGTCTTGTCGTGTTTAGATGTTGATACAGTCTCCAGGCTGAAAACATACCAAACCCTGGTTGCCAGTTACAAATATGTGGAGCAAAGCTGTCAAGGCGTGTTTACTGAGGGGTCCCGAAATTCTGTCTCATCGAACTTTCGATTTCTCTGCTGTCACAAATGTGAACGAAGCCAAATGACGAGTTGACACAGTGCTGCTCACTGCCAGCAGTCTCTGCCAGCGTTTTATTTTCGACAAAATGTTTTCTCAACTTTCGCTTAAATCATATTAAGTTCAGATTTAATATCCTAAGAAACGTAACTGGGAGAACGGATCCGCTAAGCCTGCTAATTTAAAATACAGCTTGACGTTAAAGAAAATAAGTTTCTTTCTGTCTCTAATTCAACACTACTTGAACATGTAAGGAGGAATGGGGATGTGGCTCCATTTATTCTGACTGTCACTAGATACACGTGAATCATAAATTTGAAGCCCCGTTTGCTTTACCACAATTCATTGTTTCAGAGGCTATCTACGAACTCCTTCAGCCCTTTCTCTCAGCTTACTGTTGTTTAAAAACTGTCCACTGAAATCTCGTATACAAAGAAAGAAAAGTTATAGCTTGTATAAAGTGGTTGATGTGGAGATACAGTGTCAACGAGCAAACCTTTGCCGTCTCTGTAATATGTCTTAATGCTGGCGTTAGCTACACACCCTCTTTCCGTCCTCTCATCAGCTCAACACAATGTTTAATGCATTAAGTTGCTTCGTCACCCACAAGCTAGACGCCGGGTTACCAGGTAATTTGTAGTTGTAACGCGTGACAGGAGACGGCGTATGTCAAGAGGAAGCATATGGCTCGAACGCAACAAGAGCCGTGTCAAGGGAAGCTTTGCCTTTTGTGAATGGAAGTAGTTGGACGTGCCTCCAAACACTACATGCCAGGGGTGTTTCTGTATAACATTTGATGTTGTAATGGCAGTGGATATTAACCCTTTAAAGACGAAGCGTATCTGTTTTATATAAGGACTCAGTGCGTACCGCGCTGTAAACACTCTCCACTTCGGTTATAAAAACAGTCTCTTAATGTTTTATAATTTAACCCTTTAAAGAAGTGTCCTATCTGTTTTATATAAGGACTCAGTGCGTACCGCGCAGTAAACGCTCTCCACTTTGGCTATAAAAACCAGTCTCTTAATGTTTTATAATTTAACCCTTTAAAGACGAAGCACATTTGTTTTATATAAGGACTCAGTGCGTACCGCGCTGCAAACACTCTCCACTTCGGTTATAAAAACCAGTCTCTTAATGTCTTATAAGGCAAAAGTTGCTGTTTGTTCTGAGATCCGTACAAAACACATAAACGCAATGTGGGCCCCACGTAGAATTCTTTTTAAACCTGGTGGTACGTAAAGTTACCGCCAGGCTTTAAAAGTTTTAACAAGTTTTATAGGGGCATGTAGACTTGATAAGTCTGGCTGAGGATAGGGGCTCCTCTCAGTCGCTTATGAAGGGGGAAATTAATTATTCAGTTCTGCAAAATGATGAGAATTTCTCAGGTATGCCTCTAAGAAAATTTCGAATCATGTAAGTCACTTAAATGTTTTTTGCAGTAAGATGAAACTCCTAAGCACAAGAGGAGGTGAAGACCAAAAAAAAAAAGAGACGGTAGGGTCACTTCTAAGTTAAACCATAAATAAGGAACACATTTTTAAGACTGAGATACGCGGATGATGAAGAAGATTATGATAACGATTTATATATTTTCATATTTTCACTGCTGCGCCTCTTCCATCTCTTCCAATCGTCCTGACTCATTTCAAGATATCCCCACTCTATACAGGCCAGCGTGAACTGAGACCGAATTCTTTAAACCCTAAATACGGAGATTGTACATTTTCCCGCAACTTCGGTGGTGAACCACGGTGTAAAAACCCAGAAGGCTAAAATCAGAACAATGATTTGTATTTGATTGTGCTCATATACGCGCTTAAATTATTGGATTCAGTTTCCTCTATTACATGATGACATATTAAAGATGGATTGCTGGAGTCACGAGCAAACTGTCGTGCAACATTGCAATATCGTGCACTGAAATTTCAAGATTTACGACAGAAACATTAATTACAGCCATAAATATATCTGTTAGAAATTCGAATATACGTATTCCATTTCAACACCGGTTTTGTGACGCTGGGTGCTGACGTGATAATCGTCGGTGATTGATTGATCTTTTGACTACGAAAAAAAGACGCGCTGTTTTTCGTACCTGAAAGAGTAAGGATATCACGTGAATGGATTTCACAGGATGTCAGAAAAAAAATCTATTTAATTTTTTCGTATTTCATCATCCAGAAGACTGTTCTGTTGAAGGTATAGCTGGGGAAGTACAGTTCTGTAGCACGATGCATTGCAGGGAAACATACTTCGGTTCAGTGTTGTTGTTAAGGTGTGTCTTAAAGAAACGGGACGTGAGACTGTGCGCTGGATGGCGCTGCCTCAGGTTAGGCGCATGATCGTGTCCATAAAATGTGGGACGCGACTTTCATTTTTGTTGTCACCGTGTGGTATTGGAATGTTGCAGAAGTTTCTTTGCGTTTCGTTTCGTTTCTTAATTCTTACCTCTTCTACCTAGTAACAGCAGGTGTCGACGTTGTTGTTTATCTTCACTTGATCACACTCAGACACACACCACAGTCTGTAGGATTCCTCTGGACGAGGGATCGGCTCGTCGCAGAGACCTCTACCTGACAACACAAACACTCACAAGAGACAAACATCCATGCTCCCGGAAGGGATTCGAACCCACAATCCCAGAAAGTGCTCGGTCGCAGACCTATGCCTTAGACCGCGCGGCCACTGGGATCGGTTGCAGAAGTTTCGAAGTTGAAAATTTATTACATCTTCAGGGTCGAACCATTTATAATGAAGTTGAAGTCATCCGGCACCCCTTGGTGGGCCGGGATAGCGTAGTCGGTATAGCGACTCGCTACGGTCTGGAAGGTCCGTGGTTCGATTCCCGGTGGGAGGTGAAATTTTCCTCGCCCGTCCACACCGGCTCTGATTTCCACCCAGCCTCCTTTACAATGAGCACCGGAGTGGCTACGGTGTGGCGCCGAACACCCTTGGCCTTCTTGTACTGTTCCAGGCTGCACTTTATTTTTAGTAACTTCCCATGACAGGATTAGCACGGCCTAATGTCTAATACACATACTCAAATGAAAATCGTCGATTATTCTCTCGGTCAGTAACTTCTGCTGGATGGACATGGCACACTGAAGTGACTCTGCAGAATTTGCAACTGCTGGGAGTGTTGATGAAACGTAAATGTGATCAGCGTTTAATTATGCTTCCTGTAACAAACACTGGTTCTGTAAAGAAAAGGAAGCTTAATTTTGAGTATATCTTTGAAACAGGAAATAGTTTTTTTCTGCCTAAGGGATTGCAGTTTGTTGAATGATATTTAATCAGTCTGTATATCTTTTAGACGAAACTGCTATTTGTAACGTACGAAGCAAACATGAGAGCGTTTCTGACACTGGAAGAAATTTGATACTTTTCCTACATTTTCCTTGATTTAACATCTCTACGCAGCAGAGAACTTCAACTGGTTAAGCAATTCAATGCGTTTTACGGAACCCAAAGAGAGTCAGTTTTTGGTAGGTTCACACATTCCGTAGAACGGCGTCAGAAATTTATTGTAAAATGAGCTGTACGTTTTAATCTGAAGAGTGATTGGGGGACGGGGGCAAAATGAAAGACAAAATGAATGTTTTAAATGAAAATTTTGATTTTATGCGTTTAACAGATTTTAAATTATTGAACCCAGCAAAAGGGGTGTCAGTAAATGATTGCGGTGTATTTTAAAGTTTATAAGTTCATCAGGAGCGACCATTGTGATTACTCATCCCTGACGCCCAAAATTCTAGTTACCTATTGTCAAAACTTCTTCATGAAAGCAGATTACATGTATATAAATAATTCTTTATCTTTGTGTATACTTCGAAGTTTCATTACATTTTTTCCTATATAGCCGTTGTTATATGTACCAGACGCTGTAACGCTACGAATGACTGCATTTTTCCCACAGAGTGTATTTGTTTTGTTTTATTCTCAGAATAAACAGGGACTGTGTCCCTAAAAAGCACTGAGAGACGATTTTAGTAATGAGAGACATTGTGGTTTATTTAAATGCATTTCGGGATTTACCAGGCATCCTGCCCAATTAATCCTATTATTTCATTGACTGGCTCTCTTCTGCTTGATATTCTGTATCATATTTTCGTAATAGGGTTCACCAACATTTATTAAGTGCGTCAGGAGCCCTGGCTAACCAACAGTATTTTCCAGACACCCGTTCAGGAAGTAAGACTAATAATACTGACTTCTTTACCCACTTAAGCAACAAAACTACCACCAAATAATAGAAAAATGCTAGCTTAGAATCCGCTAAAGAAAATGGATATGTACATTTCGTTGTGTTTACACATAGTACACTCAGATTCAATTCTTATACGGCCCTTCCTTCTGCAGGCTACCGTTCGTGTATTTGCTAATGACATTTCTGTCAGTTTGTTTTACCTTATCACGTTTTTATACGTAATGCTTTCTGGTCTAGCAGGCATGCAGGAAAACAGTCCATTTGTTAGCAAGGTCTTACAAATGCATGGACTGACAAGGATGTGAAATTTCCCGTACAGTTACATTGGTATCTTACCCCTTACTAGTGCAGGGTTAGAGCTTTGGGCCAGACAGCTGAGTATAGTTGGATGCCACTGCTGGGAATTGGAAACTCGAGACCGGCGCGCCGGTGCTTCGCTCTTTACAGCAACTAGACCGACCGCGGGGCCCACACAGCCTCCTTTATAACTATTCTTTCCCTGGAGGTAAACCGGCCGGCGTGTGAGGGTATCCACTCACATTCATCTAGTGCTGAAAGTTAAGAAATCTGGAGCTGTACCTCCACTTCGCCACATGTATTGCCTCGAGTGGTGGTTTCTTATTAATGAAAGCATCTTTTACTGTTGCGCTTATACTTATAAGTCGGATAGCTCAGTGAGTGTAGTAATTATACTTCGCGCTGGATGATTAAAGGACAGGAGTTCGTTTCCCGGCACTGGCAAGGGTTTGTCTTCTCGTCGTCGCTTCCGGACCGGCTGTGAGGCACAGCCACCCTCCTATCCGAAAGGTAGTGTGAGATATTTTCCTGGGAGTAAAGGAGCAGCCGCAAGAAGCTAACCACTTCTCTCGTTCTAGTGCGGAACCCGAGATTGCGTGGATTTGTAACTCCACTCCCCACGTACTTCCTCCACAAAGAAGCCAATAGTTAAATTTTTGCTCATTTCTTTGCGAAATATCTGAAAAGTAATTTACATTATTCAACGTAAATTTTCCCTATTTAAAGTAGAATTTGCTTATTCAACATAAAATTTGTATTTTTAATATGTAATTTACCACATTCAGCACACAGTTTACCTTATTAAACGTATCATTCGCTCTATTAAGCGTACAATTTGACTTATTCGGTATATAATTTGCGTATTCGGCATATAATTTACCTTATTCAAGCATAATATTTATCACAGTCAATACTGCATCAGTAGGTGTGGGTCTCTTCTTATATCTTGATTTTCCAATGGCGCAACAACCCCTAGTGGGCCAGGGTCTCCTCAGTGTTCAGTCTTCATGATTACACTCAGACACACCACACTCGGTAGGACTCCCCTGGATGAGTGATCAGCCCGTAGCAGACACCTGTAGCTAACACGCAACGCTTAAAGAGACAGATATCCATCCTGCTGGCGGTATTCGAACCCCCAATCCCAGCAAGCGAGCGGCCGCAAACGCACTCTTTTGACGGCGCGGCCACCGGGATCAGCCCTAATTCCATAAAATTCAAATTTAAATCTAACACATAAATATTCCATGACGGCAATATTTAAGTAGTGTAAATATACCCTTTTAGATTTTACCCTTAATATCATTAAATATTTACAAGCTGGACTCACGGAGAAACTCTATTACCCTCATTCTCATCCCTTTAAATTTTAGTAGCAGCCTTGTAGATTCCCCACCTGCCTGTTCAATATATATATATATATATATATATAATTATTCTCCATATTTCTTCCATGTGGAGCCCACAGACGCGCCATGCGCTAGTGACACGGGACCCATTTAACATAATTAAACTCTATTAATATCTACCTAAATATTAACTTAAAAGGCAATGTATAAATCACCGCCCGTGATATTTGAGGCTTCGATAGTGAATATTATTTGCTTTTTAACGTAAAAGACTTAAATTAAAGCATGTGCTGCAGAATGCATTACGGATAAGAAAGGGGCAATAGTGACTGTTGGTCTGTAACTTTATTTCACAGCTTATATTAGCTGAGACAAAAGACTATTGGCAGAAACTAAATTGACAATAGAAGTATGCAATAAGACCGCATGAAAGTACGTGGCGTTTCATGAAATAACATTTTTTATAAAACAAACACGTTATAAAACAACACAAAGCTCTTTCTACCCCTGGAGCTACCATTGATCACCTCGGCCGCTAAACACGGGGTTTGGCTACTTTGTTCACTAGAGAATAAACTAGGAGTGTTATTGTGACAAAATAGAGTTTTGTTATAGAACAAACCCCTGTGCTTTATATTTCCAGGTCAGAAGTTTTCTGCGTAATATAGAGCGTATGAACACAAATTGTTGACGTGGTATTTTATTAAACAACCTTTTTGAATTTGTTTCGAGGCCATTTGGGGGAAAAATAACTTCGAAAATATCTGTTACATCTTCAGTGCGCTGTTCACAGTGTGAGTTTTATTGAATTATAAGCTGAAAACTGCCAACAATAATGCAAAAATTTAGTACATGTGACACAAAGTCGTTAGAAGGTCACTTTAACTGCGACATGTTTCGGTGGCACTTTTATTGCCAGTCCATGTGTCCTTTCGTATGAATGTGCTCAAAATACTTGACAAATGTAGATCAATAACGTGTAGCAGAGCGACACCAAATGTTTGTCCATCAGTTTCACTTTCACTCATTAACCTTTTAAAGCCTAGCGGTAACTTTACATACGACCAGGTTTAACATTAAAAAATTCTACGTGGTGCCCACATTGCGTTTATGTGTTTTGTACGGATCTCAGAACAAACAGCAACTTTTGCCTTATAAAACATTAAGAGATTGGTTTTTATAACTGAGGTGGAGAGTGTTTACAGCGCGGTACGCACTGAGTCCTTACATAAAACAGATACGCTTCGTCTTTAAAGGCTTAAACACGGGGCCTTAAAATATTTCGACACGCAAGTAGATAAGGTATGTTTATTCGAACATTGGCTTCCCTTGGGCATGACACTTCCTGCGCTGTTAAAAATATACTGTCTTTTCGGATGACTGGCTGCCACAATCTGCAAGGCAAATGGTGATTTCACGTTTCTCAAATATGTTTGCAAATTTCTGTTAGGCAATGCAGCGTGACGTCTAAGAACATCAGTTCCTACCTTATATTGCCTGGCAGGTCGCGGGTTCGATTCCCGATGCTGTCAGTGGAATTTTTCATTGACTTAATCCTTCCGGCCGCACTATGGCCCTGGGGTCGACTCAACCTCTAACAGAAATGAGTACCAGGAGTGTTTCCTGGGGGGTAAAGGCGACCGGTACCTAGGGCAGTCAACCTTACCGCCTTCATTTGTCGACTGTGTAGAAATCTGGGAGCCTGAACCTCCTGGTACCCTCTGGGCCTCTCCAGGCCTGTAATGGGTCTGCTTCACCTTTATCTTACATTACACTCACTGCGTTTGAGGTACAAAGACGAATGGATTTAAAGTATTTAGGCAAATAATCGTTGTTTATTCTGAGAATCCTACGAAACACGCAAATGTGCTGTGTGGACGTAAACAGAGTTTCTAAGCGTTAAAAGAAGTGGTGCGTATATTGACACTCTGCTTGTGTGAGGTATAAAACGTGTGAGGTAAGCTGCCTCTCCTAATGGTGACTACGATTCTAGACCCCATAGAATAATTAACGCCGCGGGGTTTAACTGCCTGGCTTCGATTTTCGAGTTTGTTGTGTTACTTTCTTGCGGAATAATTATTGGGGTTGACCTGTTCTCGATCCCAAGTTCTGTTTACATGTTAGGCAAGCTATATAGAAATAATTATAGTACAACCCGCTTATAGCGACATCGGATTATATGAGACCTCGCCCATAGCGTCAGATATTGTGGTACCAGTTAATTCGCCACTGTTTACCACAACGTTACACACCGCGGTTTTAACGACACTCGTTTATAACGACACAAAATATTCCTTTCCCTCTATGACCTTGTAACCGAGTTCGACTCTATTTGGTTTTCCGCAAGAAAACAGTCTTTTTCCGCACCACAGAACCCAGCGATTGATACACCTTCCAGCTGCTTTAAGACTGAAAACCTCTACATTTTTCTGTTAGTGTATGTAACAGGGCGTTTCTCTCCGTGCTGTCGGGTTTTCCCCTGCTAATTACCAATTCCTCGCTGCTTTTTCCCCATGTATCGCCGTGCTATAGCCCGGGCTACCCAGCACAGTGCCATATCCTCGGTGTTTCATCTCTGACCGGCACTTGGCTGGTCATAATGTTACGAATTTAATACATTAAATACAGTCTTATGGAGCCGTCTTCACTCGAGTGCGCAGAAGTGCACTGCGCAGTTCGCTTTTAGAGACAGGGGTTGAAAAGTCGTCCTTTTGTTTGGTTACGGTTAGCACGGTTACAGAAATTTGAAACGTTTGCCTCTGGTGGAATTTAACTTGGGACAACGCTGTGTGAATCTGACACGCTTAATATTCACCATTTGCTTGATATGATAAAATAATATTTCCTTGATATTCGAAACACGAATCGTCAGAAATAAATTACAGTTTTCGTAAACATGAATAACACTTTTGTAGAGTGTTCTCATGCTTTGTATTTCCGTTAATGTATGATGTAGCCTGTTACTATCAAAACGTTATTAATGAAGTCCGCACATTTCAATCCGGGCAGAACGGAAGTGAAGAATATATATGGCACAGCAACTTCCGATACCAAACGGTTGATGCGTGGACAGCTTTACAATGAATTGCAAGATTGGAAACATTGGGATTCACATTCGGTTTGGAGTAGCACATACAGCAGTGTGTGTACAGTCTTCCTGCTCGGCTGTGCCTTCAATGAATTCAAATGTGTGAGTTTGCAGTTACAGAAGCATCCTGTCATAAAACTCTGGTGGGACTAGAATATTTCGAATGCGGAATTTTTATCCTACAACCTTGCATATTACCATGTATTTCTTTATTCTTTCATAGAAATCCAAACTAACAGAATACACTGTTTTTAGGGAGAGAAACCAAATTGTCTGTAATTAATTCTCCTACGCGTCTCGGCCCATTTGGGCCATTGTCAATGAGCTTCTAATATTACGCAAATAATTTATTAATATATAAGTTATTGAATCTTTACACAATTCTCATTGTAACTCTCAAAGGTCTTTGATAATGGCTCGGATTGGCCGAAATATGTGTGAGATTAATTACATAAAATTAGGACTTCAGTCCTAAAAACACAGTGTTTTATTAGTTTCGATTTTTGCGATAGAATTTTACTTTAATTTGTTAAGAATTTCGTGTTCGTTAGAGGGTAAAATACTATTCCCTCTGAAAGCATGCTTATTACCGTTCTGTGACAAATTGGAAAGAATGTCCACCATATGTTTTGAGACTAAAAGCTCTGAATTATATTTACAAAGCGTATATAATTGTTAAATTATAATTGAACAATGATTACGCATAGAACGAACCGTATAAATTTAATGTGTTCCATGTCCGTGCAATGTATCATACAAAATAATAAACACCCACTAATGCACTAAAATATATATAATATACAGTTATAATATACATAATATACAATATACAGTCAAGTGTGAATGTGTCCTAGGGCACATTCCTACGTAACTGTATAAACTCAACCACACTGTATCCAGACTATTCTCCCTGAAGATGGCCCAGTAGGGTCGAAATATGTAGGAGACTTTTACGAATAAAGATTATATATATCTTAGTGCATTAGTTGGTGTTTATTATTTCGAAGAATATAAAATTTGTGTATAATTGCTTTATATTTATCTACGATGAAGTACTGATTATTTCTCCAAACGCAGTCCGACTAATTGGTCTCTCGTGGAGATGCAGCTTGTTTTCTGTGCTGTAGGAACTTAATTAATTACTAATATTTACCGAAGGTCCATGCTTAAATGTTGTAGGCTGCAAAATTCTGTCTTGTCAAAAGAATAACGCCAATCAAAGTTGCAGTCTGTGTAATTACACTGCACTGGACACACATCTAACATTTATGCAGAAGAACAAAAATATAATGTTGACGTAAAACTTAAGATTTGTTGTTTAACTTTTAAGTTACATGACTGTTACATAGCAGGTTCGAATTTATAGCGTATATACACCTTTTAAGCCACGTTTTAGCTTGAAGTCTCAGGATAGGGACAGGTGGCGGACTCTTGTGAATGCGGTAATAAACTTACGGGTTCCATAAAATGCGGGAAATTCCTCGACTAGCTGAGAAACTGTTAGTTTATCAAGAAGGCCTCTATTCCATGGAGTTAGTTAGTTAGTTAGTTAGTTAGTTAGTTAGTTAGTTAGTTAGTTAGTTAGTTAGTTAGTTAGTTAGTTAGCTTTGGCATGAAGTATTGCAAGTAACATTTTACATAAGCCTTTATTTCCCTCTATGTGCAGCATTTCATGTCGTCTTTATTACTTTATATAACCACACTCAAATAATATTAGGCTATAAGTAAAAGTCAGGCAATATAGACCTATGCACAGCATACAACTTCTGACTTTAACACACGCGTCTTTCAGATATTTGCTCCAGCTGCTTAAGACTGCTGAAAACAAAATGTATTCTCCTTTACATAGGTCATCCCGTTATGTTAATCAATTACGTGTGCGCAGAAGAATTCAGTCGAAACGTAACATTTTTATTGTAAGGAAAATACTACCCACAAAATTCGTCCCATGTTTCAGCCCATGGAATGGGCCATCCCCAGGTGAGACAATAATAAACATATAAAGGAAGGCACTATTTTGGCGAGAGAGGCCTCCTTCTTACAAGCGTGGAAAAGCTTATTACGTCAGATACACAGCATGAATTGTGAAGGTGACTACTTGCCTCTCTCTGGTGCTGAGGATAAGAATGCATAGAGCTCTAATCTAACCTTCTGAATGCCTTATGACGTGGACATTGACAATGTTGCCTTTTTAATTTACAATAATATGATAACCGTGCTTTCTGTTCACCCTAGGATTATAGGCACAACAGCACAGTAGGCTGTGTTCCCACACTGCGGTTTTTCAACGATTTTCACATTTTTATGTTCAGCAGACCGTAAAATGAACCCGTTTTCTTCGCTACTTAACAAGACAACCAGGCCGTTTATATTTCTGTGGAGCGAGTAAATATTCGTTTCTTTCTTAAACTCGAAAGACTTAATAAGGTAATCAAGTTGGTAAAATTTCACGGTTCAGTTAAAAAGGTTAAAGATTTTGCTAAGAGAGAATTATAAACATAATTAAAGTCAACTGGCGGATTTCTTCAAAGTGCTGCAGCTACTTTTTCTGTTTTTTAAAAAAACCACCGATGTAAGAAAAGCAAAGAAGTACGGATTTAACAATTTGGAAAAAAATCTATCGGTGTGATGGACATTATCGGTTCACGAAATGACTTTAAGTTTCGTATTTGAGCGCTGGAAAAATTGTCTTAATTGGCATTCTAGATACTTAACTTCTGTCAGCACAGCTCAGTTACGTTAGCAACTAGAACGCTGGATGGACAACCGGCAAATCGAAGTTAGGTTTCTGGGAAGGGTAAAGGGTTTTCTTTTCGGCACAGAGACCAGACCGAATCTCGGTGCCAGCCTGCCCCCTACCTAATTTGTACTGGCCACTTTTATCACGGGATCAAAGCGACCGGAACGTGAAGCTCATTACACAACTCCCTTTACTGCCGATGACAACCGTACACAGTTATGCCTCTACTCTTTTATTTACCTTCATCAAATAGATTGGTTTTATTTAAATGTAAGGGTAACCGCATTTTTATAGTTTACACACGTTCCCTTTCCGGTACTGGTGCGCTGAAACACTGTACCAAGTTACAGTTTTATTCATCGGATAGCACGAAATGAAATGTAGAGCTGCCATCTGTGTGATAACACCTGAACTACTACTGCGCGAGATACCTGTAACATACACACATGGACCTGTATCACACAAGACACATGGAAGAATTTTTTTACGACAATAAGCTAAACCAATCGACGTAATTCATCAAATTTTGTATTTTGTTTCAATAAACTTTGAGTTCCTGGATATTTCACACATTCTATAGGACAAAGAGTCAAAATTTTCTCATGTATCGAAGCTGCAATTGGCCGCACCTAACTTCTTTTAAAATAAATTTTGCAGTGTAAGAACTCGTCCATGGAAAGTATTATATATGAAGCCATTTTAGGCGCTTTCACAAAATTGAGAAAAGCGGCTGTAATCTTCTTCATATCTGTCTGTCCGTCCGTCCACATGGAGCAGCTCGACTCTCTCTGAAAGGATTTCCTTGAAATTTGGTATTTGGATGTTTTTCGAATATCTGTCGATAAAATTTATGTTTGATTAACATCTGACAAAAATAACGGGTACTTTACATGAATACCTATGTACATTTATGATAACATCTCGCTGAATTCATCTTAGAATGAGAAATGCTTCAGACAAAATTTGTACAGGAAATCAAAACACACATTTTATATTCAATAATTTTTTCCGAAAATCGTGTCGTTTAAGATATAATGTGGAAAAATGCTGTACAGCCGGACACGGGACAGATGGCAATATAGTACGGCGCATGCGCTTTGCATGCCGGATAACTAAGGCTAAAACGCACACTCAGATTATGTAATACTTACTGTTTTTCCTGGGCAACAATGGTTATGCGAACGCGCTTCAATGCTACTTTTATACGTACATTGCCTTTCTTGTTGTTGATTTTTTTATGCCTGTACATTCATAGTCGTTGAGAGTCGGACTTATGTCCACGGGAATGCCCGGGAATGATCTCGGAAATACACTTTAGAAGTATTAAATATAGAATGAAAAAACTAAAACACTAATCACTAACAAATGCACAAAGAGGGTTTTATCATCACTCGTAACACACTCCTACACGTTTCGACCCTGCTGGGTCATCTTCAGGGAGAATTTTCTTTACCGTTACACTAGGTTTGCACTATACAGTTGAGTGGGAATGTGCTGTTGACTCTGTACTGCGTTGTTCTCACTCAACTGTGTAGTGCAAACCTAGTGTAACGGTAACGAAAAGTTCTCCCTGAAAATGACCCAACAGGGTCGAAACATGTAGGAGTGTATTACGATTGATGATAAAAAGTCTGTTTGTGCATTTGTTGGTGATTAGTGTTTCTGTATGATATAGTGCACGGACATGGAACACATTAAACGAAAAAACTGTATATGTGTAAATATTCGTATTTCTAAGTTCATCGTTTCAAACAAATTGATTATTATGAAAACAGGGGAAATATTACAAAAGACACTGTAGTTCCGTTCATATTTGCTTTAATCTACTTTTTCCTGGCACACATTACTGTCTTCAAGCAATTAAGAAAGTTACTTGCTTTAATTATCCGAAAATGCCGTCCCAAAACCTTTCGCCAAAATGGAATGAAGAATTGCTGCAGTGTTGCAGGATCCTCTTCGAATATGTTGCAGGGTTTGTATATATAAAGGCTGTGAGCGGTTTATGTGCGATTTCTTCTCTTCTAACATCCACAGAACATAACCAGATGAAGGGTGTAAATGGGTCCAATGTAAAGGTTCTTCTTTCCATAAACGTGCGCAGAGTAGGTGAATTAAATTTCACTAATTCATGGTTGAAAGAAAGAGACGGTATGAGACTACGTATAAATTTACTTTGTATTTTGCCATAGCCTTTAGAAACGTAGATAATGCCTTTGTGGAAGAGAAAATTGGGTTCGTCACATCCAGTGTAGTAGACATTTCAAATAAAGCTAACCCGCGTGTAGATATTCTGTGCACATTTTAGTATTATATATAATTTTTCTGATTCCCACGTTGGGAATTGCTTATTTATTTTATTTTATTTTATTGGTTTCAGAGATTTGTCACCGTGCAGTCTTGTAGATTTACTCCCGACGTTTCAGACTGAAATGCTGCCTTCTTCTCCATCATTGTAGGAGTTTTAACTCCACATGAATTTCACAAATTCTATGGATAAGAATCCGGCTGTGCCCCCTCTCCCCCTCCCATGCTGCCCATTGGTCACACTCTTTGTAACCTCCCCACATAAACTAACAGCCTGACTCTACCTCAGTATCAAAATGTATGCAATTTTTTTAAATCTTGGAAATGGAGGCAGCATGCTCTTCCGAAACCTCGGTGTAAACCCGCACTACTACACGCCTTCAAGACCCATCTACGTTCTCAATTACAATAGTGTCTTTCAAATAATTAACGAAATGATACTTAATAAAGCTGCACTGACTTTTCTACCCGTTGTTTTAAACATATCGGCAATGCTTCTGCTGTTGTTTCTAATTTTATTTGCAATAATCCACTTGGTTTCATATAACACAAAATACTAAAATTAAATTTAAGATATCAAACTACACAATTTTCGTGACAACCAAGAAGAATCAAGCAATTTGAAACATATGTCCCTCCCCTCTTCTTTGGCTGCTGTTAAAACGTTAAAACGCTAAAAATTCTCACTTTCGTTTCCTAACATTTAAGTTTATTATAAATTATTTTGGCCCTTAACAAGCACTAATATATTTACACGGAATATCCCATTGTGATATGCACAATAATAATAACTTTCTTCTTGCAGACAAGTGTTGTCACTGCTTTTTCGTCACTAATATTTATTTGGACTTTTTCCATTTTCACCACACAAAGTTTCGGAAATTATCGGGTAAATTAATTCACCTGAAGAAGGAAACAGATGTTTTCGAAACGTTGTATGGTGCTGTATATTAACAATGGGAGAACACCCAATAAATATTAATGATACAAATTATAATAATCCATTACGAAATGTATGTGATTCCGTGTCATTATTTTTTAGCCCTTATTAAGAAGACATTAAAATAATACATGTAAAATATCCTAAGGCGAAATTCACTTAACCGGGGAGACAAGATTTATACTTAAAATAATACTGATTATCCGATATTTATACTAAAATATAAGTAATCATTTTTGTTTATCATTAATAAATATTTTACAAAATCAAAGTAACTGTGTTAGCCAGACTTTCTGTAATGTCAATTTATACCAAAGAGTCGAAAGGATACGAAATTAATTGGACTGCTTTTATCGCTTTTGTCAGTTACAGGTGCAGCCCAGCGTTTAAAAATAACTGCCTGTGCTAGGGCCAGCTAAGTAAACGTCCCCTCACCTGTCACCTGAAAACGAAAAAAAAATTCAGTTTACAAATTTACTTTCTACGAAGGCCGTCAAATAATAAATTCGGCACTTCAAATTTGCCACTAAAGTAGGTAAATGTATTCCACTGTTAGTTTTAACAGTTCTCCATAAACGATTCCATTTCGGAGGCATCGGGTAATGTAGAGTATCGAGTCAGATCCCAGGCGGTAAAAACTCCAGTCGTATTCCGCTATCTCTATGGCTTTTTCAACCTCTTCGCAGTAATTATGTGAGGATACAGACTATTTTGCGCTGCCATCCACCTGCTGATCACCTCCTTCACGATAATACAGCCTCCTTGACACGCCTTAAATATTGCTGAACGACGCCAAATTGTACTTTGGATTTCAAAGCTGGAATAGTTTAACTTTATCTTAAGCCTCATTTCTGAGACCTTCCTTAGGACATAGCTTTTCACAGTTCGTTTAAAGCTGTCTTCCTGCTCCGTCTCTTTGAGTGGAACAACGTTCCGAGGTAAATTGATGTGAAGGTCCGACAGAGTTCGTCGCTTAACACATGATGGAGAATGTTTCCTCTGCGTTGCGCCAGAATCGTGTCAAGTCTGTTACAAATATCCAGTCGTCCTGCGTGCTTCAGTGCCTGCCAGTGGACGTGAGACATCTGCTGCTGCACGTCTAGGTCACGTGATTCTGCAGTGACAACTTATTTATTAATTCCTTTAAAGCCCTTTGAAATTTCAAATAGAAAATTTGATATCTTCCATTTTTATAAATTACTTATGCATCTTCCTTTCCACTTCTTACACGTTATTGCTCTAGAGGAATATTACAAAATCACAGTCACTAAATATTCAATCCATAAAGTTCAAAGCTTCTTAAAATCTATTTGTGGTGTAAAGGAGGCCACTACTTAGAGATAACTATTCTCGGCAAAAGTTGAGGCTGAATTACCAACCAAGCGAACGTACTTCTCGACTGCTTCACAACAACCGACTGTACACGGAAGTCGCTGCTACTGAGAGTAAGAGTCGACAAGTATAGAAGTGACAACATGGAGACAATAAGGTTAGGGGTTTACCTCTGAAGCACATTGACCGTGAAGAAAATACAACGCCGTGTTTTCTTGTAGATGCATTTGTTTGTGTCATCACACTTCACTGTTTTCTGGGAGGATATGTACAGTAACAGCAAAATGTGTCTTAAGAAGGAGAATTGCCTCTCGGCAAATTACTATGTTAAGTAGTTGTTTGAGATATAAATGTGTAAATATTACGAATCACTCGGTGCCTGCCGGTGTCACTGCAGTTCTTTGTCGCTGTCTTAAGAGATGAGTGCGTCAGAAGCATGGATACTCTCTGTTTAAGTTAATTCCATATTTTAACCCTTTAAAGAAGAGAAGTGTGTGTTTTATATAAGGACTCAGTGCGTACCGCGCAGTAAACACTCTGCTTCTTGGTTATTAAAGACAATTCTTTAGTGTTTGCTCTGAGATCTATCCAAACACATAAACGCAACGAGGGCGGCACGTAGAATTTTTTAATTTTAAAAGTGGTGGTGCATAAAGTTGCCGCTAGGCTTTAAAAGGTTACTGCATATGTTGTTAAAAACTTTATTCGGACTAAGGGTGAGAGAGGCAAATTTTTGGAATATTGATGTAATGCTACGTTTTAATATGTAACATTTTAATATGTTGTGTATTTTATTACTCATACGTTGAACTTACCTGTGAATATCTACAGAAGCCATTATTCGCCTGGATTGTTCGTAGTTTAAAAAAGGTCTGCAGAAACAAAAAAAAATCTTTGAAGAATTTTTTGGAATGTGACCTCTGTAGACGCGTACGAACATATTGCCTTTGCGGGGAAGTGTGCTGCCTGAAGATGGAGGCAGAGCGATATTTGAAGCGGTGGCAGGTTCCTACTTTACAAGGCGTCACATCACGAAACAAGATATCCTTCACTGTCAAATCCCTGAGAACATCAAATACCACTTAATAAAAAAATTGTTCCCCTTTCCTTTTGACCATTCATTATGTACTTGTTGACCCAAATAAATTTATCCGCCTGTGATTAACTCTTTGTAGCATGTAGAATTGAGTGAGAGAGAGAAACACAAGAGAAGGAAAGAGAAAATGATTATTAATGAGAGGAAATAATTTGTTACTAGGGGAGGTGAATTTTGCTGGACGTAATTCTCCCACCAGGGACTTAGTGACACCAATTTTGTTTTAGTTTTAGAAAGAGAAAGAAAAAAGACAGCGTATATTCTAATAACCTGAGAGAAAGTTTCTCTTTAGAACAATATGTTCGCATAAATTCTCAAACGTTTTGACGATGGTGTAAATATTGTGTGGTAATGGGTTTGTGGACTTTATCCATTGTCCGAAGAGTAAAATATTAAAAATATTAAAAATGAAGAACACCTATTCTGTTGGGCCCGTTAGACAGAGCTAACTCTGTCTGAAAGGCCAAACAGAATAAGTATTCTTCTCTTCTCCCCCTCCATTCACCTGAGGACGGAAGTTAAGGCAGCTTCCTTAACGTTGTGATTTTAACTTTTAATATTTTTAATATTTTACTCTTCGGACGATGGAGAAAGTCCATAAACCCAACACCACACAATATGTACACACTTTCGAAGTACATATAAGCAAGGTAAATTTGGAGCGAGAATATCAAAACCACCTTAAAATTAAAAAACACACCCTTACCATGAAAATTTTTGGTAAGATCGAATTGTACTTTATTGTTTAGGAAATTATTTTATGCTTTAAAGCCCGTGTGTGTCCTGTTTGAAATCCGGCCTGGTTATGCAAGGTACGGCAAGTGATCTCCAGTCCTTCCAGAAATGCAGTCTTCCAGGGAGCGCTTGGATATAACGCAAACGCCATCTGATAAAGAGTGTCAGTTCACAGGACCGAAATGTAGTTTGTGATGATAGCGAAGCCTTATTCTTTTCATAGTTTGTAGTTCTGGAATTTAAAGGAATAATTTCTGTAATTAAAATGCTCATTCTATACTCGCCTGCTAAAAATTCATAACATTAGAACCTTCCTTACTGAAATAATATTTGAACCTAAGGAATAAAAACAGGCTAGGGAGACTGTGTACGTAACATCACAAGCAGTAAAGTATTGAAGTAGGTCTAACAAGCTTCAGGTTCATGGGTAAAGTATCCAGTGCCGTTACAAATCGATGTACTCCAGGTCGTTTTTACAGAAGTTAAAAAATCCGAACTTAATCTCCGGCAGTACGCACGCCACTGGAGCAGTCACGTGCTAGACGCTGAGATCCAATTTGTAAAGTGCTGACACGAATGTGCTCTGTCTGTATCTCACCGTCCTGACCTCTTTCACTGGAGCTTTTATCCAAGACGATTCACCTAATTCCATGTTTCTTTTCCTCTCCATCTAACACTGGAGCAAGTCAGCCAGAAAAAAAAAGAAGACACAGTTGCAAGAGCAACATTCAACTGACTTAACGGGGTGTCTATGTATGTATGTATGTATGTATGTATGTATGTATGTATGTATGTATGTATGTATGTATGTATGTATGTATGTATGTATGTATGTATGTATGTATGTATGT
>BLKM01005551.1:20000-55477 GCA_013340265.1 Coptotermes formosanus | reverse complement strand
TGTATGTATGTATGTATGTATGTATGTATGTATGTATGTATGTATGTATGTATATGTGTGTGTGTGTATGTGTATGTATGTATGTATGTATGTATGTATGTATACACTTCAGTGCTGCGGATCCTGTCCTTACGTAATATCAGTTTAATCGACCAGGGGTGTTATAGAGTCACTGTCAGTGGAACTAAACAAATATCACACACTTCTCAGTGGAGCAAAACCCAAGTTGATCTGTTAGAATTCACGTAGCGCAATTTAAGGAGACAATGTCTGATTTTAAAGGGTGAAAAGAAATTCGGGCATCGGCTGTCGGTAGAATGATTTTCTGCATGAAGGAACAAGGTGAATGTATCGTACAACGTATATACTGGAACCTTCCGTGTTCGAGATACACGTCACCGTCAAATGGGGAACACAATCCTCAGCAGCTTTGCCAGGACAATGAAGAACTTTGTGAAGCTACCCTCCGGTGCATAACATGGTTCAGTTGTGACCGAATGGTCGTCGAATATCCACACAACCAACAGGGCAACATGCCCTTAGCTTTAGTGCCTCAGTGATATTCAAGGTCGTCTTGATGAACGGAAATGTGCGCCTTTCAGAATCTAACGGTTTTCGGTAATGGAAGCAGCGTCTCCGTGAGACACGGAGGGTAACACCAACAGCAACCCCAGTGCAGGTTGCTGACAGACTGTACGAACACCAGCCAGTTAGGTGCCATAATTGCAGCTACGGAACGAGAGCTGTGTAGTAGTACATACGGTGTCAAACGAAAATTGTATCAAAGCCGAGGGTACTCGAAGTACTTCACAATTAACTGGATTCGCAGAATGGCTCATGGAACACGCATGTTTCCAGACTATCTGACGGTGACGTATACCTCGAAAACTCACCACCTCAGGACCAGGGATGCACAAATCCTGGGTACCAGGTCGCCCGGGCAATTAAATTTTTTACGTTGGTACCTAATAATTTTGAGTCTTCGTACTGTGCCATACTTTAGTTTATGATATGATGGTAGCCGACATAAGCTCCGTTAAAGACAGAGCTACAGCGTCGGTTAATGAAGCTAGGTCCCTGTTGAATAAAACTAATTTTTCATTGTTCCACTTGGCGGTGGCGCAGTTGGTTGAGGCACTGCGCTACAAACCGGCAGGTCGCGGGTTCGATTCCCGATGGCGTCAGTGGATTTTTTCATTGACATAATCCTGTCGGTCGCACTATGGCCCTGGGGTTGACACAGCCTCTAACAGAAATGAGTACCACGATTATTTCCTGGGGGGTAAACACGGCCGGTGCGTAGGGCTGACAACCTTACCACCTTCATGTGCCGATTGTCTAGAAATCTGGGAGCCTCAACCTCCTGGAACCCTGTGGGCCTGTCCAGGCCTGTAATGGGATTGCTTTGCCTTTTTTTTTTTGTCCACTTTGCACTATTTACTGCAACATTTCTTTGTAGTTCATCCTGGATGTCCAACCAAAGGCAAGAGCAACTACACACCCATATCTAGCAGAATGATTACTAAGAGAAGTAGAACCATGTCATGCTTTAAATAATACGGATTTGAATGTTGATTGATTTCATCTTTCTGAATGAAGATGGCGGGCTGTGTATGAATACCCGGGACATAAAATCAAGTTGCAGTTATGTGGAATTGCATGATCCTATAAAGTGTGGCGTTTCAGGATCTGTGTCTTAAAACTCACTGAATCGACGCTAAAGAGTAACGTTTTGCTGGCTGTCTTGTCGGTTATGTTACTGCTTCCATCTTCAGGGCAGTAGTTATAATCCAAAAAAATAGAATCCTGCTTTCAAATCAGATGCCACATACATGTTAACATATTGCCATGTTTTTGGTCTATGCTTTTGCACTTAACGATTCTTTATTCATAATTTGTAATGTATTTAACCCTTTAAAGACGATGCGTGTCTGTTTTATATAAGGACTCAGTGCGTACCGCGCTCTAAACACTCTCCACTTCGGTTATAAAAACCAATCTCTTAATATTTTATAAGACAAAAGTTGCTGTTTGTTCTGAGATCCGTACAAAACACATAAACGCAACGTGAGCACCACGTAGAATTTTTTAATCTTAAACTTTGTGGTACGTAAAGTTACCGCTAGGCTTTAAAGGGTTAATTTATACTGCTGTAGATTGCGAATAGCCAGGACTGTACGCATTAAAGACTGAAACATTTTAGTTTTAACGTTTTGTAAAATAGTACACTAATTTAATAAAATAGCGTATTGAAATTATGGCTAGAATATTTTTGCACCCATTTTAATACAAGCTTCTTTTTATTCGCTCTAGAAAAGTAAAATTGAACAGCTCCGTTCTGGTGCTGTCTTGAAAGTGTGTAATTCTTGAAAATGGATGTGCTACTTTATAAAGGTCTCAAAATTACAATTCCGGTAATTTAATTTTCTTGATAGAACCATTGTGAACCGTGGGCTTCAAAAGAAAGATGCTTCCCTCTCTGTATTCCGGTGTGCACTGTTAGTCATTACTACTGTATTCTGGTGACGTCGCCTATAATTTATTTCCAAACAGTTTTACTCCATCCGCTAGAGTTCTTCCTGAATCCCACTCACATTCCGATCCCAAACCCCTTTCCAGTGTGCCCCGTTTTCTCTCCGCTAAGTCCAAATAATGTCTTTCATCCGACCTTCTTACGTCTGATTCACAAAGGAACGTCTGAAACTTGGCTTTATATTAACTTATGGCGCGGATCATCGGGCTTGGTTGGTTTTGAAAGGCGCTCAGCTCAGACGTCGAGATACCAAGCGGTCGGTTTACATGGTGTTAGGGATATGCTTGTGAATAGGACAGGCAACACTGGATGGAGATTCGGTTCATGGAAAGGTAATCTAAGATCGCTTTGAAATCATAAGCGGACCGTTAAGATGTGAGTTTAAAAATGTAAATATATCCCTGTGAAATGTACGAAGATGTATGGGTGGAGTGGAAGTATAAATCCACTCATTCGTAACTTCAGGAGTATGTGGGTGAGTGGTTAGATTCAGTACCCAACTGTTTTGCTCCCGGTACCTATTCAATAACAGGTTTGTGGGTACCAAAGCCAGTCTACACTTTTGGAGAAGAGAAAAATGTATCATGCCCCTGCCAGGAATTGAACCTTGATTCCTGGGACGTCCAGCCCGTAGCCTACTGATTGTATGGACTGAGCGCTCCCGACTGTCAAAGGTACTGTGAATATTTAAAGGTCTGCTTGATGGTCACTATCCTATTCTGCTTCTGATATTATATGCCCACGTGTGCATCCTACGTTGCGACTTCTTTTGCATTGTCTTTCCAATACGTTGCTTGTTTTTCTTGGGGGTTAGTATGGTGCTTATATATTCCTTGGTTTCCTTATTTCTGCAATATTTCAATGCACAGCGCCATGAAATACCCTACAGGCTTGAACCGGTCAGCTGCACAGAAAATCTTACAAAAGTACATTCAGAAGACTGTTAAGTAATGCATCAACTCGAAGCAGTAATAAAATACATTTTCATGTAACGCATGTGTGTGGATAGAAGGAACTCGATAAGAATCCTAAAGCAAGGAAGGAAACTTGTAATAAACTGCAGATACTAACAGCGTGTTCCCAGTAGCAGCGCGGCCAAAGGCGTGGGTGTGCAGCAGCTAGCTTGCTGGGACTGTGCTTCCGAATCCCGCTGGGGACATGGATGTCTGTCTCTTGTGAGTGTTGTGTGTTGTCAGGTAGAGGTCTCTGCGACGGGCTGATCACTCGTCCAGAGGAGTCATACCGAGAGTGGTGTGTCTGAGTGTGATCTCTAAACCTCAACAGTGAGGCTGCCTAGGCCCGACTTGGGACGTTGCGCCAAAAGAAAAAACGGGTGGGGGGGATAATATCATTCATGAGGGACTAAAATAGGACAGGGTAGAGTGAAATAGGGTAAGACATGTATGATCAAATGCACGTTAATGTCAATATATATAACTGTTCAGAACAATTGTAACTTTATTTTATGCTTTTTAATTTCATAACACTTTCCATGAAGTTTTATAAAGGTAAACGTCTATTTTACTTGTAATCGTAAATTACAGAACACGGATACAATAACCCGTGATGAAGGTAAAGATAAAGATGTGAATTTGTCCCTGTGCTTAATTAAAAGCTACAACACAACTGCTTAGGTGGGCGTGGAAGTATATCTACACACATTCTTAATCCCGGCATGAGACACAGATAAACTCTCAGCTTGACTCGCTGGCCGCTATGCTACCTGTACCCAATGGATGATTGGCTGGGTGTGCAGCGTAGTCAGTATGCGCGGGTAAACCTTTCGTTGAACGGGAATTTAGTTTAGTGCAAAGAGGAGCAATAAGAGTCACAACTTACTTCAGGAGGTAAATGAATTTTTACACGCACTTTCCATATTTCTTGACTGATTTTGGTCAAATTCGGCATAGAAGACTTCCACCTCAAGCCACTCAGGAATTATGAGTTTCTTTAAAATCGGTTGAGTGAAAGCCGTATTTTACTCAGGAGTGTGGATGAAATTTTCCTGTATTTTCTACGGCTCTTTCCGATTCTAATAGGTTTCTGTATAGGAGATTACTACGGAAATGCATTGAGTTGTGAGTCACGTGAGATTTGGCTAAGTGAAGTCCATACTTTATAGAAGTGCCTATATTAATTTCAATCCGTACTTCCCACATTGGTTTTACGAGAAAATGAGTCTGCATTAACAGTACAGAAATCGCTCCCACTTTTCAGAAATTAAATCTTGAATTTAATAAATATTCGCTTTGTACTTTTCCTTGCATGCATTGTCAATAACCAATTCAAAACACTCAACCGACAAAGTGCACAGGGTTCTGCCTTTGTGCACTGTGTTGGTTGAGTGTTGTCATTTAAATGTTTACTTTTCGTCTGCAGCTCTTCTTCTCTCTGTTACTTGCTCATCATTACCGAAATGTCGAAGAAGACGTCCTAAATAATTGACGCGAATTCCAAGCCTCTAACGCTACTGGTACCCTTGTACTATAGAAGAGGCGGTGAAACTTAACACCAGCATGTCTGTTGCCGTGCTGTAAAGCACAGTGGTGAATTCTCCTCTTTCACAGACAAATCTTTTCTTCCCTATTTTATACTTGAAAACCTTCCCTCTTCAACTGTGTTAGTTGGTGCGTCCCGACGCCCGGCACACAATAGCCGTGTCATATTGTGATCATATCCAACTATCTCAACACCAGCAGGTAATTTTCTTCGTCTTTCGCTCTGCTGGCTTTTTTTTTTGACCTCACAGATTCCATTGCGCTGCAGACTGCAGCAAGAAATTTTGGCTTGTTGAGCATTTCGAGATTTATTTTTTGGAGGCAAGTCGTCTAATATGTGTGACTTCCTGTTTCTATTTTAGTAATGCGGCCCTAATAAAGAACACCCCAAATATTACGACATTTATTTCGTGACTTTTCAATTATTTACGGAAAAACTATATGTCAAATGAACAGAAAATACATTGTGGTGAAAACTTTTTGGTCTATCTCATAGATCACAAAACCACAGATTAACAAATTGTAGCATTTAATCAATTTATAACATACTTCTGCAACAGATACTTTTCGAATAATCTTTCACAATATCTTTCTTGTGGAGTAAATTTTAAATTTCCTAATCTCATTTTCAATCTTCTTGCAAGTTTTGTGCACGGTATTTTGTGACAGAAGCGCTGGAACAGCACTGTAACTGTTCTCTTCCCTGTTTCCTATTGCAGATATCAAAGATAACTCACGAGCTTGTTATGAAATTCATTCTATAAACTTGTCTCTCCTTTCGTCAACTGCAAATCCTGTACACATAAGGCCCTGAAATATCTGGAAGCGTTCTGATCCTTGTTACCAACGCTGTCTTTCAAGTAACAAGTAAATGTCAATTTCTGTATTTGAGTATTGCTGCTTCTTCAGGTTTAATTACTATATATCGTGATACTGACCAGGAAATGACTCCGCTTCATTTCAAATTATGCGTGATTTCCTAGTTTTTGGGAAAAGAGTAAAAGTATCCGATTTTATGTTTGGAGAGGCCCTTGGGATTCTGGAGGTTGAGGCTCCGAGATAATCTGCACATAAAGATGGCAACGTTGTCAGCCCTGTGCACCGGCCGCCGTTATCCCCCAGGAGATACGCTTGGTACTCACTTCTGTTAGAGGCTGAGTCGACCACAGGAAGGACTGCGTCAGTGAAAAATGCCGATGACACCTCGATCCCGCGACTTGCTCGCCTGTAGCGCAGTGCCTCAACCAACTGCGCTACTGCGTAGGGTAATTGAATCAAGTTGAACCGCAATGAGCGGGAACACTGTGTGTGTCACCCTTTGGATGGATGAAAATCCTACTTCTGTTAGAGGCAATAAATCCCAGTCTACACTAGACAATATATAACTCTTTTTCTTCTACTTCGCCTGCACATGTTTAGGTCTTTCTTAAAATTATGCGGCCTGTCTTTTAAATTTGCCAGCCTTCTATGTACATAGTACTTCACAAATGTGTGTTCAGCAAAGTATGCGTTAAATAAACAAGACACAAGTTCTGTGTGTACAGTAATGGTACCAACAAATACACGCTATGTGATTTACTGTACGATCTACATCATGACATTTTTTCTCGGATGGTGCATTATTTTTATGGTGAAGGGCCCCGCAGCAGACGCTACGGACGCACTGCCACTTTGAGGCTTCTTGTGCAACCCTGTGATGGAGATGATCAGTTTTCTTTTGTCGTTTTTCCATGTAATGGAGCACTGGTGGAAGGAAATTGACAGGGGTAAACCGAAATACTCGCGGAAGTACATGCATCAGTGCCACTTTGTCCACCACAGATCTCACACTGACTGACCCAGGACCGAACCCAGGCCTCCACCGGCTGGTGGATTACTAACTGAAACGTTCCACCAGCACCATCCAACCTACATAAATATATTGTTACCGTCATAACTAATATTGGTGTACCTTCAAAATACTGGGTCGTGTGAATGTAGATACACTTTTGGATTGGTTCTGGTGCTGTTATAATGATCCCATTTGATACTTTTTAATGTATCGAAACTTTGTGTTTTATATCTCTGAAAAAGGCCACATGTTTGGCCGAAACGTGTAGGAGTTTATTGTGTGTGTAAATCTAATTTTATTATCGTTGTGTGTATTTGTTGGTAGCGATATTGTACAATGCACGGATCGTGAATCATATAAAGACCCAAACTCGCTTAGTGTGTGTACAGACCAGGGGGTATGCTAGAAGAAAAACAGTCCATCTTGAACTTCCATTTTAATGTCACGACCGATCTTGATATTAAATTTGCAGGAAGACAGATAGCGGGAAGAGAAACGCTAGGTGCCACTTCTTGTCTTCCTGATTGAATACAACCTGACGTCCAAGTGTAGGTAATATGAAGGACGCATTCGCTTCTATGATATTTGATATTCTCACAGAGGTCACCCTGAATATTGAAGTGTTCTCGGATGTGACGCCGTGTATTTTGGCAAAAATACACCGTAATTTTAGAGAAAAATACTGCCTCCGTCTTAGCTACAGGAAACTAAGAATACCTTGAAAATAAAGGCAGCACATTCCTTCGAACTTCTGCATAATGTTACAGTGCTACCTACCCTACGACAAGCGAAGCATGAAATTACGAAGTTAAAAGTACGTTTTTGCAGCTAAATCAGTATGAGAATTTTCCACTGATATTCCATCCTATCAATAATGCGTAAATTATATTTGTCCAAACTTTTTCCAGCAACGGGCCACAAAGGTTTTTGTGGGCTCATTCGGGAGCCCGCAGAGGTAAAAATCACGGTACCTGGTATACTTTAACTGCCTGATTATTGTGTATTTCTCATAGTATATCCGTACTCTACAAATGTGGCCGCAGCCCGCATAACAGCCTGGTGGACCGCGGGTTGGAGCCGCGTGGCATAATGCCTATGCTGCGCAAGTTGAAAGCTTTGTTGGGCGAAACCCTTGACAAAAATAATCACCCTCTTTCTGTAAGATTACGATATTTCTTGTAGTTACCACAGCGAGAAACCAAACCTCACAAACGTGCTGTAAGTTACCACCTAGATGAATGAGAACATAATGTGAACAGTTTTGGTGAAGAAATATGACTTGAAGGGGATGAATTCAATTTTTGTCTTTGTGTGTTAGGGTAGGTCCCAAGGGTGTGGTGTCGTGAAGGCAGTAGTGAACTTGTGGGAGGCACAAAAGTTATGACATTTGTTGATTGTACACCATCTTCTGAAGAAGGGCGCTCTTCCTTGGGCTGATTTTCTTATTACACAATAACTTCACTGCAGTGTGAAAATAACCAACTCCATGGAGCAGAGTCCTCCTTGAAAAGCTAACAGTTCCTCAGCTAGTCAGGAAATTCTCCGCATTTTGTGGAACCCGAAGGTTCATTACCGCACTTACAACAGCCCGCCACCTGCCCCTCTCCTGAGCCAGCTCAATCCAGTCCATGCCCCGTCCCACTTCTTGAAGATCCATATTATCCTCCCATCTACGCCTGGGTCTCCCAAGTGGTCGCCTTCCTTCGGGTCTCCCTGCCAAAATCCCGTATGCACCTCTCCTCTCCCCCATACATGCTACATGCCACGCCCATCTCATTATTTTCGATTTGATCACCCGGACTATATTTGGTGATGAGTACAAATTATTAAGTTCCTCGTTACGTAGTCTTCTCCACTCCCCTGTCACCTCGTCTCTCTTAGGCCCAAATATCCACCTCAGCACCCCATTCTCGAACACTCTCAGTCTTTGTTCCTCCCGCAGTGTGAGAGATCAAGTTTCACACCAATACAAAACAACAGGTAAAACTCCAGTTCTGTATAACCTAATCTTTGTGTTTTTGGGTAGCAACCTGGAAGACAAAAGATTCTGCACCAAATGATAGCAAGTTGAAGTACGAAAACGATAATTTATTAAAGATTCTCACATTTTTATGGAGATTTAATCTCTCAGATTAAAACAGATACTTTATATTTGTGTTTTTCAAAGAATACGGTATTACGTACAGGGTTATAGTGCCCTAATTAAGTGAAATTTTTCGATGTTCTGAGCTCCAAATACTTCCAGTATATTTTAACTTTTATGTGTGGTGCGTGACATCTTAATAACCAACAAACATGCAAATGTACGTCAGTCACATATTGTCGTACGGCGAATTTTTCTCTGTTAATTAATTTCATGCAAATCGTATGTTATTTTAAAAAAATTATCCATAGATACTTTACAGTGACAACTGTAGCAGACAACATTCAATGGAAGACTGTCGACACTCGTTAGCACCGTCACAGACATATAGACACAGGTTCATCAAAGCAAGACCTTGTAGTTTCAGATGCTTATATTTATTGACGTATTACACTTACAGCACTAATTCTGATACCACAACACCAATGAAACTTCGGAGGTACCATTCACATGAAAACCACAGACCATTCATTATCGGATGTTTCTGTATAAAATACCATAACTGCAGCCAGTGTTTGTTTAACGACTTTTTCCACAGGAGCTGATTTCTGTCTTCGCTTCTTCAAATTTCCGGCATGTATTGTATCACGTGACCGATACTAAATTGACAGTTGTTAACGTGTTCGGTGACACCAAATTAATTAATTTTATGGGAAATACCGCCTCGTTTTTGAAACCCTGTACCCGTACGTCATTTCTTCATCTTTAACAATTTCAGCATATTTTGGAAATGTTGTTCTTGCTCCTAGAATCCCCTGTTCATAAGGTTATGTGTCTTTTCTATGTCAAATGCCCAGTAATGTCTTTGAACAATGATATTAAGCAGTAAATTTATTAATTGCAAGGAAATTATTGTATCAACATAACATAACGCTGTAGTAGTGTGGAGGCGGACTGTAAAAATATATTAAGTAAATAAATAAATAAATAAATAAATAAATAAATAAACAAACAAATAATAAGAGAATCACACCTACTTCGCTTTTAAAAAGAAAATACGTACCGCTGAATGGATAGTGGAATTCTTCCCCTTAGGAAAAAGCGCCCGGAACTTGAATTTAACCGCTCACCCCCACCTAGTGCCAAGGTTGAAACTCGATGGCACTCTTCCTCTACTCCCCTTCGGTGCCTTCATGGCATGTACAGGACGACTTTATGTTTGCCTTTAAGGTAATGCATGGACGTTTGTGCTATATTTTTCTTTTAAGAAATCAAAGTTGTCTTTTCTTTCTCATCAGCCAGAAGAAATCATCTTGGTTTGCACCCAATCAATTGGTTTAAAATTACGTACTTTTTTATTTCAAAATTTTTCACAATCACAAAGCATACAATCATGCGTTTTATTTTGTAACAAATGAATGACAATGGAGAAGTTTGGAAGATAGGTTTGCCTGGATTAGGTTAGGTTGATTCACAAAGCTGCGTCACTACTTGAGCTGCAGCCTGTCTGACTGCAAGTGTTTCAAATTACATAAAATAAACACAGTTTAATTAAATACATGTGTTATCAAGAGGATGTATCGATGCAAATATTACTCCTTCTATAGAGATGACCCTTTATAATCACCATAATCACCATTATTACCGTACCCTATAATGTCTTAAAAAGTACCGTCTTCCAGGTGGATAAATTGATACGCTAAATCAAAGTATCACGTAGAAATGTGTTGCTCTGTCGTCACGTAACAAATTTGGTTGAATGTCTTCGTAACAGTTTTAATTTGTTTCCTTATGGGGTTGTGACTTTAAGTAACATTATACATGGCTGTGAGGTTAAGGTTTCGCAGTTCAACCACATTCTGGGACAGGTTACCCTGTAGTTTGGTAGACAATTTTCAATCTGAAGACTCGAATCTTGTGAGATATGACGCTATGTCGTTGGGCTAGCGGTTTCCGACATTTCTGCAGCTTGTAGTTTTTTGATCTTCGGGATCAACCAGCATTCTTCTTGGACTGCTCAGTCCTGAAGATGGAGGCATCATTATTCTTCGGAACCTCAGACATTCCTCACAAATCGACACAGTCTGTAGCTCATAAAACTTGAGTATTCAGGAACACCGCTGTGAGAACCCCATATCGCATAAGTTTCAACATCTGGGAACAATTTGCTGCTGCCTCCACATGCGGGTTACACTCAGCTACGTAAAAAAATTGAGACTTCTGCCGAACTGTAAGGTTTACATCCCAGGCAACATTAATTATCGTGATAGACAATGACGTGTAGGAGGAACTTGAGACAGAATCTGGACACGCTTCCGAAAAGTTGGCTTCGACGTAATAACAGCCATGGAAACCTGAAATATCATGGAGGTGGGGGGGGGGGGTTGGGTCATAAGTTTCAAAAACGTTTTTCTGTCCCCAGTTACTGAAATAGCTGTGCGTTGAATGCAATGAACCTTTAAATTTATAGTGTAGTAGATGTGACAAATAATATCTACAAACGAGCTTAACATAACTGTGTGTTTACAGAACATGTGCGCACCAACTACCCGGGACTAGAAAAAAAAATACATGTACGGACTTCGAAAATTCTAATTATTAGTCTATAAGGAATATATGCAATTAATATTTGACTTTTATGACAGTTTTAATTACTATAACACGTTTATAAAGTTACGGGTGTTTGGGTAGAATTATTGTAAAAAATGTCAGATACAGTCACTTCCAAAACATAGTTTCATACTCGTATGTTTTATGACACCGCTTCAAATTTTAGAGACAGATATGTTTCGGAGTAAATTCCATTTCAGTGTTCAGAGTTTAGTTATAAAATAAAAGTGATACGTTCCTCCGAAACGCTGGTATTCACTTATCAGATCACACCGTGTCACAACCCCGGAAGTCCTGAAAATAAATACCCACGGCCCTAAGAACATTACGTATTCTACTGAAAAGATCTTTTTGGGGAATTGAGAAAAAATAATTTATTGCAATGTATTCTTTAATCTCAGATATCCCAGACGTTGAAATCCGAAAGCACTGATTACTTTGTAGTAAAGTATTAATGATTCTAACAAATTTCAGTTACTTATCTTGAACATAAGCTTCCACATAAGGACGTAAATTTCCTGTTTTTAACTTCTACACAGTCATTCAGAGTAATATCCTCATGCCAATGTATATTTGGGGGGCCGCGGTGGCGCACAGGGTTGAGGCACTGCGTTACAAGCCGGAAGGTCGCGGGTTCGATTCCCGATGGTGTCATTGGCATAATCCTTTCGGTCGCACTATGGCCCTGGGGTCGACTCAGCCTCTAACAGAAATAAGTACCAGGAATATTTCCTGGGGGGTAAACACGGCCGGTGCCTAAGGCTGACAACCTTACCACCTGCAAGTGCCGACTGTCTAGAAATCTGGGGGCCTCGCCCTCCTAGGAACCTCAGCGCCTCTCCAGGCCTGTAATGGGACTGCTGTACCTTTTTACCAATGTATATTCGAATAAGAAATAAATTTATAACACAAGGATATAACAGAAAGTACCATTTCAGTGATGGGGAATACAGGATAATGTGTCTGCACAAGCATGCTTCTGAATATGATTCTTCAAATGCAGTGAATTTGCAGAAGTATAAACAGTTAAAAGTGTTGCACTTTTCTGTACAACAAACACATAAATGATCTTGAGGTGGTTAGAATTAATTTCTTATATTTTACATATTTCTCCCATCTGAAGCTAATACAATAAATAATTCGAAACCTAGAACTGTCAGCTGTAATTAATACAGTTTGGAGTTAATAATTTAGTTTTTATGATCCTGTTGTTCCGAGAACAGTTATCTTTAGAAACTTTAAAATAATTCCAATATAAGAGTAAAGTCCCTCCAAATACGTCTTTGTTGCATAGTTCAGATACAGTAACAAGATATATTATATGCTGGAAAGTACAGGTGTTCGACACCTGGCACTTGTAGGGTTAACTACGAACAAGAAATTCTTAACATCTGATTATCGTATTGTTATTGGAGCTCCGTTTATCTGTCGAAACAAACAGTGACTTCCTTATGGACACATTCACATGCATGTAAGTGTTCTCGCGCCTGTTACAACAGTGTATCAGTTTTATGTCAACTGTTATTCAACAAGTCAATAAATTTCACTTCACAAATTATAGATAAATTATTATTTATAATACAAATGGGCCCTTCACACTCTTTACAGTAATATTTTTATTTTTAAAACGCCAATATTAAAAGAAAAACTTTATGTACTTCATTCCATATGCCACCACTTGGGAAGGTGATATGTATATATTTGTAATATAAGATGCGGGGAGAGGTTTAGCAAGGATAATGATTCTGACCAGCACTGAACTGTCACTCTCACATATGCCATTCCAAATTGTCTTCTTGTTATCGCTATGTACAACGTGTGACACAATCTCACTGATAAGTCATTCTTGGGCACTTAATTCTCCATTTGTAATGGATACCGTGACGGAAGTTTGATCTGCCGTCACTGGTTCTGAGTTCTGGTTGCCGCCTGTTGTTTGTTCCTGTAACAAGACAAAGCCTGCATCTCAGATGCATTTAATTTAACAAGAAATGGATATACTTACATAGCATACTGAAATTATTTAAGGCTCTCGTTTAACAACGCTGTTAGTTGCTGATATATAGTGTCGCTGGGCGATGAATGAATATGGAGCACTGGTGGAGTAATTCTGACAGAGAGAAACAGAAATTCTCGGTGCAGACCTGTCCGAGTGCCACTTTGGCCACCACTTATTACTGACTGGCCTGGGATTGAACCGGCTCTTCTGCCATGAAAGGCCGCCGACTAACCTCACGAAACAGTAGAACACAGCCGTGAGAGTACATTGTGTTTACTGATTTGCGTAAAGTTACGGTATTGAAAGTGTTATATATATGAACTGACAGTGACACCGCCTCTTATACATTCTGTGATCACATTTTTTAAAATTAAACATTTTAAGAAAAGCCTTCGTAGCTCAGGCAATATAGAGATTAGGCTATGGGCAGGCCGACCGAAGAATCGATTTTTGATTTCCAGCATGGCCAAAAGATTTTCGTTGCCCCCAAAATTGTAAATCGGCTCTGAGGTCAACGCAGCTTCCTTTTTAGGGGATAGAACGGCCGGGCCGTGAAGCTGATCGTTCACATACCTGTACAGTGGAGGTTAAGAATGAGTGGAATTACACAGCAAATCCCCCGTATTCCTGCGTGGCACGGGCCAAGACATCTTTGGTTTTCACATTTTTAAGCTCAGCAGTTGATGCAAGTACCATGTGCTTTAACATAAATGAAATTTGCTTTTCTTCCCACAGGATGTATATTTTTTTTATAGTTCTCAATATAAAATGATTTATTCCCTAAAATATTAAAAGTTTGTTCTTTGTAATCGAGAGCTAATATGTTTACGGTGATGTGGAGAGATAACTTCTAGTCTTTTTTATTTTTTTAGTTTGATGTAGACTTATGAAAAAATTATTGCACATTATTTCAGAATTACCGTAAGGTTCAGATTACCGTTTATACGGTAGAGCCGTAACGTTTAGAAGAATACCAACGCTTCTGTGGAATTTAGTGCCGCCATTGTCAAGGTAGAAAATGAAGGCAGCACTTTCTTAAGAAACGTGTAAAAGCGCAATCTGACTACACGGCCTGATATCGCACAATATGGCTGTCTCCATACTCAGAACCATGACTACGTCAAATTTCGCATGGATTGCTGTCGTTCTGTGTACTTACAATGTGGAGGGCGTGCATGATGCAGGCCTGGGCTGTCGACTCCACAGCCATAAGCTCCTCCAATTCCTTGTCGTCTTGCCTTCCGTCGATCTCTTCCGGATGGTCCTTCGTCTTATCCATCTCTTCTGGAGAGGCAAAGATGTCATCGCATGACAATTCCACTGCGTCCTCATCTTCGGGAGTTGGCGTGTCCTCGCGAATTCTCATTTTCTTCGGCTCCTAACAAAAAAATACAGCATAATTAACTTATTAACCTTTCATCGACCCCGGGGTCTAAATTCCAACTACCGACCAGGATGGAGGGGTTTTAAGTTTATAGTAACCTTACATGTGTTCACGACATATGGCGCATCGGGGCCGTAAGCATGTGAGGAACTAGGGCCTGTACAGGGCACCGAGGTCGGCATTGATGAGTTAATCAGGAGAGAAGGCACAGCACGAGTCCCTTTCATATCTGTCACGCTTCTGTATAACAAATACCGATGTGCAATTTCGTTTTACGTAAACTTAGTGACTGTAAATATTTGGAGATTTATTTGATGTGTCAGGTTTTAATGGTGGTTAACCCTTTAAAGCCTAGGGTTTAATTTACGTACCACCAGGTTTAGCATTCAAAAATTATCCATCGCCCTCACACTGCGTTTGTGCGTTTTTATGGATCTTGGAACAAACAGCGACTTTGCCTTGTACGATATTAACAGACTGGTTTTGTATAACAGAGGAGGAGAGTGCTTACTGCGCGGTACGCACTGAGTCCTTATATAAAACAGATACGTCTCGTCTTCAAAGGGTTAAAGCTCAGGTTCAACCTATAACCTTCCAGGAAGGCACAGAGGGGGAGTAGAAGTATAGCTCCACTTTTTCTCTTACTTCGGGCCTAGATTGGGCTGGTTAACAGCACGCCTTGAGGATTACCCAGTACCCACTGTGGAGGAGGCTGGGTGGGCCCCAGGGCCGGTCTGGACATCTGCGGAAAATCGTGCCCCTACTGGGATTCGATCCCCGGTCCGTCCAGCCTATAGGTGGTTCCTATACCGACTATTTAACATGAATAATTGGTTCTCCCGCAACGCGAAATTATGCAATTAGCTGAAGTTTCCGAAGAACCTGCTGTTCTGAAGACAGAGCAATAGCTTTCTTGTACAAATCCGCACGGCGCCATATCCAAGAAAACAAATAATTGTAATGGGAATATTTACTTGTTAAAATCGGTTCGCTGGTGCCTCTAATAGAAACGAATACTAGTGATATCTCACAAAGGATAAAGGCAGCCGGGGCGTAGGGCTGACAAACTCACCACCTTCATGCGCTGATTGTCTAGAAATTCTGGGAGCCTCAACCTCCTGGAACCCTAAGGGCCTGTCCAGGCTTGCGATAACATTACGTTTTGATTATTTTCAGCGTCTCTCTTTCTTTGATTAGGCACAGTAGTTGCTAATCGCGATAAGCAATGGTTGTAACTCTTCTCCGTTTATCTGACCCAACCTCAGCACTCGTTATCTTAACTGTAGCTTTGCGTGTCATTTTCAGACGTCAGTTACACCCATCTTAAGCAGAATGCAATTCATCACCCAACCATCAGCTGAGGTTGTGATTAGCTTCATAGAACCTAGTAATTACTGAGATGTTAAACAATTCTCGTAAAATTCGCTGCACCTCCAACAACTTCAGATGGTAGACGAGGAAATTTATGTAGATTGTCGTGTTACAGGGAAAATAATTTGAGAAAACTCAAACTAGTAGAGATAATGTGAGAGTCAAGTTACCCCTGAGCTTAATTAAGCACAACGCTTTGAAGGTACGTGTATGGGGAAGTGGCAGTACGGATCCAAGCTTTTTTAACCTTTTAAAGCCTAGCGGTAACTTTACATACGACCAGGTTTAACATTAAAAAATTCTACGTGGTGCCCACATTACGTTTATGTGTTTTGTATGGATCTCAGAACAAACAGCAACTTTTGCCTTATAAAACATTATAAGAGACTGGTTTTTATAACCGAAGTGGAGAGCGTTTACAGCGCGGTACGCACTGAGTACTTATATGAAAAAGATGTGCTCTGTCTTTAAAGAGTTAAACTCGGTACTATAGATACGTGTTTAGCTTCAGGCCCCGGACACTGTACCCTCGAGAAAAGCATCCCCAAGTATACTTTGAACAGGGCGATGCGTGACCCCTAGATGCCGCCCATAATAAATAAATCTTTCCTCCTGCTGACAGACGAACCAAGATCCCTTGTTTTTTATGTTATTCACACTGTGAATGTTTTTATAATTAACACATTAACCAACTTATGCACTTAATAATATACGTACGTATGAGAGAGTGGAGTTCTAGTGCCACGCGTTCTTAAATTCTGCACTTCTTAGGGATAAGACGTAATCTGAGCTTCCCGCCGCACCCTCTTTACCTGTTGGAGCTCCAGATAAAGATTTAAGATTAGGCCGATTGGGCCTTACCCCTGCCGAAAATTTAACCCTGAATCCCGGGCCCCCAAAATTGTTCTGCTGATTTTAATGGTAAAATTTTTCATCATATTGAATGTCGTGAAAATTTTAGGCTGTACCATTTCACTTTTTCGTGTGGTTCTCAAACACTTATTTTCTCACAAATTAGATTAAAATATCCAATCAAAAGAAAAGTTAAATTATCTATCCGTAATAGGGAAACTGATATTCCTAAAATGGCGTGTATTGTTTTGGAAACTTTAGACAATGTCTGTGGTATAGTGTTCGAATCTACTTCAAGTTCCACACAACAGGTACGAACGGAACCCAAAACAACATTTCGTATTTGCAGCTGATGCTAAATTCCGCTAGCAAGAGCCGTGAACAAAGGATTCACAGCGTTTCTCGAAACACGGCGAAGTAGTTTGACTTTGAACATAGATCTTCATCCTTCACAAAATGTCTCCTCAGCCTCAAGAAGTTTCCAGTTGTGTTTGTATTCCCAAAACAATCAGGGATTTCGATTGAATCTCGCCTTTAGAATCAACATTTCAGGAAAGCAAAACCAAAGTGAGTGTCTTCGCCTTCCTCGCTTTTCAGAAGGGGAGTCCCCTCGCGACCCCATTAACTGTCTGGAGCATTCAGCGTAAATTGCCGCGGTAATTGAATTACTCTTTCAAGATTCTATAGAATTATTTGTAATTACTGTTCTAGACTGCACCTGTAAGAAGTAATTAATTTTACAAAACACTTTCCTTTCGCATACATTTCTTTGTGAAACCGGTTGAAATATATATCTGGCTGGTGTCAAAATTTTCACGGGAGATGAAGAAAAAATATGAATGAAAAAGAACTGTTGAAACACAAGTGTGCTAAGTAGGGAGAAAATGTAATAGAAGGTAGGCACCTTGCCAGCTACGAAAAGCAAATATGGTTAGGCTGTTTAAATTTAAGCTCTGAAACGTTTATACCTAAAAGGGGTTTTAGTCCTTGTAAGAGCCATTACGCCGATGCCAGTGGCCGCGCTGTCTAAGTTGTAGGACTGCGGCCGAACGCTTGATGGGATCGTTGGTTCGAATCCCACCGGGGGCATGGATATTTGTCTGTTGTGAGTGTTTGTGTTGTCAGGTAGAGGCCTCTGCGACTGGCCGATCCGTCGTCCAGAGGAGTCCTACCGACTGTGGTGTGTGTTTGAGTGTGATCAAAAGAAAATAAAAATTCTCTACACCTGCTGTGAACAAGTAGGTAGAAGAGGGAAGGACTACGACGACGAATGGCCATTACACAAAAATATAAAGAACTTCCAACAGCGATAAACAAACTTATGTTTATGATTGTTTTCTTTCTTATTATTGCGTGTGTGTGTGTGTGTGTGTGTGTGTGTGTGTGTGTAACTCTCTATATCACATGCGAACCTAAGCCAATGATGTTAATTAAATCGGCGAAGACGTATATCCTGCATAGGAAAAGACAGAAGTTTAATTAGGCACTACGAAGGCCAGAAAGTGAAGGCCGACGGAAGAAAGGTCAAGCATATCAACAGAATGTAGGGCAACCGCAAACATATAGTTAATAAAGCCTTTTGAAGACTAGCAACTTGCAGATACTTGGAATTGGCACTAACGTATCAAAATTTCATGAAATGGAGAATTAATAGCAGATTAAATTTGGGCAATAGCCCTTGCAATTCAGTTCGGACATGTGACTTCACATTTCTTGCTGCCAAATGGAAGAGGGTGAGGCAGTAATTTAAATTGCTTTTTGGGGGTGGATTTAGGTGCTTACCGCCTATGCCAGAACATGCACAAATTTATCAGATTTCAGTGAGGAACCATAAAAAACTAATCGTATATCTGTTCTTGTGTCAAACACGAACATACAACAGGACAGTGACGGAACTCCGTCTCTCTAGTCCACAGCCAAAAAACTACAGATCTAACGTGTCTAATAATGTGGTGGTTTAAAGAAATTATTGTTAGGGAGATTTACCGATGTGTTAGAAAAAATAAAGTGAGATGTAAGATTCTCACAGATGTGTTGTTTAAGATTGGAGTTCTCTGGGAAGTTTAGGCTTTGTAGGTGATAAAACATTTCCATTATTTCGAAGAAATTACGATTTTTTTTAAATACCTGGAAACTTTTAGCCAACGGGAGAGCATAATATCCCAAAATACTTTATTGGTGAAAAAAATATAAGCTGGGATTCCCTCTGTAATAACAACTACACCAGTTCTTCTGATTTCCATGCAAGTTGCTGTTGTTTTCTCCCTAGATGTCAATGTAACTTTGAAACCTTCCAGTACTCTGCTTTGACTAAAAGAAACATCGTGACACGTTTAAAATCATGTAGTGGGAGCATCCTATATAAGAGATTCAAGCTGTGAATTATTTTAAAATGCATTATATGTCACTGAAGGTCATAAAACTTCGTCAGTTGCTATAGCGTTATTGTAAAACAATAACAGAAGGAAGCAGTGAAAGTCCAGATAATATAACCCTGTTTTTTTTTAATAAGTAAGACCATGTAAATTAAGATTACACTCTTCTGCGATATGACAGCGTGTACTTTGTTAAATATTTACACCAACGTTTCGGAATTAAGGTGCTGATCGTATACGTGAGGATGGAAGCACAATGTTACTCCGAAACTTTGGTACCTGTGTATCAAACTGTTAACAACTTGGCGTCGACCACCGTGATAAATTCAACTTCCAAGTCTCATGAAGGCGTTGAAACGAATATCCGATACGTCGTGCCACATAGTAGATTCATAACTTTTCTAATCACACTGTGTGGGTAACCGTGACGGCCGCTGACGTGCCATTTCGTGTTGATTCCCTCACGGGGTTGTTGTCTTGTGATAACCGGTACTCAGGACACACTAACTGCCACACCCATAGAAGATAGGGCTGCCGTCCTGTTTCACAGGGGTACCACCCTTCATTTCCATCGCAGGTGAACCAATCCATCGTGTTTTCCTCCTAAGAGTCCGTCGTCACTGCGGCATCTGTCGATAATGTGGGTAGCACAGTGATGAACGACTCTACCGACCCAGTAACAATAATGGGTGTGGCTCCATGTCTCAACTTGGCGGAGCCCATTTCACCCCCACATCATATGTTATACACATCTGTATTTGTATATCGAGTGTTCGTCAGTTAGTTAAAAACTTTATAATTTTTTTTTAGGTTTCAGAATAATCTGTTGGAAAATGGGGAACAGTGTAGGTACATTCATACCAAACCACTTATTATTATTATTATTATTATTGAACTATTAGGGTTTTTATTCCTGTAAAAATATGCATCTGTCGTCAAACACCTCAGCTTTCCGTCTCTTCCTGGAAATAAATCTCCTTTGCCATCGGGTTAACAGCGCTGACTTCAGGAATCAATTTCTTTGACATCTTTTAGTTCTTCATTAGCTTTCGCTACAGTCTAATGTTTCGAAATTGCTCTCCTTTACATGTTTTCCCAGCGGCATATTCCATGCGAAATCATCTAAAATAAAAGCGTCAATGTGCCCTTAAGGTCTTTGAATTTTTACATTTTTATGCTATATCCATGAGATATGACCACAGTAATTTTTTCAGATTTTTTCCTCCAAAAATGGTTTCAGGAAAAAGTTTTGAAAAGTGCACATTTCGGACAATTTGTATTGCGACTACCTCAGCATCAAATAATAAAAATGTTGTAACTCGCTTGGTTTCGAAGCAATTTAGATCATTACGCTGTCAAATTAAAGCTAATTCTTTGTGCTTTACAGTGATGTTAAAATATCACAACAAGATTTAATAAAAAATATTCTAGAAGATTTTGAAGTTTTTTTAAACCTTTTCAGTAAATTTTGAATAACCAGTGAACCGCAACAAACGCGTACTTCAAATTTTTACAGGAGGTTCCTCTCAATATGTGTTTTGAGTACTACAAAACTCAAAAGGGTTTTTTTTTTGTTGGTTGGCACAAAACTTTTAATCTGTGTACATTATTTAGTGGCGACTGTAATAAATCAGCTGCTTCTAGAGCACCTTTATGGCACAAAAAAGAAATTTATAAAATGTTACAGTGTTAATTTGGGTAATATTTGAGCACTTGCACTTTTAGATCCATTCCCAGTATCCAACTACATGATAATTGTTTTTAATAATTACTGAATAACGCGTTTCTAAACAATAATATTATTTATTCGCCATGTTTTAATGTTCTCTTCCATCAGAATTTTTCTGGCAGTAGAAAATGTCAATAGTGTTTAGAAAGGGTATTGTATCATGAAACATATGTGCTTTATTATGTGGGGGAGAGAGAGAGAGAGAGAGAGAGAGAGAGAGAGAAAGAGAAATATGCTTTTAGGTTCACTTTTGGTAGATTACTTTCAATGTATGTTAAGAACTAAGCGTAGAATGACAATAATGACATTTCTTATTATAGAATGATACTATAATCATACCATAGTAATGACTACTATAGAATAATAACAATAATAGTGAATAATAATACAATAGTAATATAATATAACTATATAATAATAATAGTGAACTCTGGCATGAACTGAACATGTACCAAAATCAGTAGAAACAAGTCAAGTGGGCAAGGTAATCATATTATGGAATCAATAGGTGAAAACCGACAGAACCATCCCCAACAATAAATCAGACATCATAGTCCGAGATGATGAAAAAGGAACATGTATGCTAATTGACGCACCAATCCCGGGAGACAGAAATGTGATAAAGAAAGAAGCCGAGAAGATTCTAAAATACGAAGACCTCATAACAGAAATACAGCGCATGTGGAATGTAAAAACAAAGGTGACGCCAATTATAATAGGAGCAACTGGAACCATTTCAAAATCCTTCAGAAAATACTTGAGCAGCGTACCGGGAAAGCACGATACCAAGGAACTACAGAAAACAGCTATATTGGGCACAGCACACACACACTGCGGAAAGTGCTAATGTAGAAGCACGAAAGAGTTTAATATTGAAGACAGCGCTATATGCACCATTAACAGTACGTGCAGTGTAGCTGCGACACTGTGTACACTAGAAACATGGTTTGTTTCAGGTATATAAGTGTGAATACACTGCGTAAAGGAGTTAATGATGATGATAATAAGGGCTCAAGGGGTATGGGAGAGGTAACACCTTGTATGGGGTTGGCTCTGCACTGGTCCTCACCAACCCAGGTGTGCAATAGCGCAACTTGAGACATAAGCCATTCACTTCTCTGCACACAAGACCGCCCGTGCGTAGTAAATAACTACACCCGACCAGAAGTCAACATGTTTAAACACAACACGGCGTATCTACAAGAGTAAACCTCGAAAAAAAAATCCCTAAGTCTAAGGTGTGAACAACTGTACCGAGGGACTCCAGAAGCATCTGTGGTGGAAGGTTAGAAACCATGAAACGTGAACTCTGGGCGCTTGACGAACTCAGTTTCACAAAGCCTTGTTGTGGCAAGCGGGGACTCTACTACAATGGACACTACAAACCCTAGCTACTTGTGGGACAAAGATAAAGGATAAGAACAGAAAACAAAACCCCAAAAATACAAATGAGAAGCAGCTATTCTTGGAGACCCGGAATGGAAACATCAGGATTAGCGGCAAACCAAGAACTCCTAAGGCTAAGGAATGTTACTGCAGGGAGGCGACTCAAGGCAGACCACTCACTCACAGTCAAAGCCACCAAGCCCAAAATATAACCGAACGTACAGAGGTAAAACAAAGAATGGCTTGGACAAAAGAAGAAACTGGAGAAGTTATATGGTGCTATATGTATTGCAAACAGTATTTCACAGCAAACTACAAGAACGTGTATGAAGTATGGATACAACGAAATCCAGAATGCCGGAGGCACAAGGATACAAAAAAAATCATGAATCAGAAAAACTATTTCATGAAGACCAAAAAAATAACAGAGGAGGAGATTGAAGGAATAAAGAAGGAACTGCAAGGAACTCAGAGAAGTCACTTAAATGGAAGAGAAGAACAACCACAGCGACTGTATACCATAAACAATGAGGAGAAGAAGCAGAATTCAGAACCTACATCAGTAGTAGAAATAGAAACAGATGGCAGAAACACACAGGTATGAAACGAAAGAAATTACTTATGAAATACACAATAACAGATGAAAGAAAATTTGGATCAAGTGATTGAAGAACTTAAACAAAAAACATCAGCAAAGACACAGCGATTGCCTAGATACAAGGAAGGTCAAAACAAGTACTACCAAAATAAAATGTTCAGAACAGAGTGCAAGAAATTTTAGAACCTTCTCAGACACACAAATACCAATGTGAAAAAAGCACGAAGCAAAGAGGATATAGAGAACTTTTGGAGAGCAATATACGGGGAAAAGGTATGGCGTAATGAAGAAGTGAACTGGATCAAATACCAGAGTCAGCAAAATCCACGTATGGCATGGAGTCCAATATCTGAAACAGAGGTCACAATGGCACTAAGAGCAATGGGGAAATGGAAAGTTCCTTGAAGAGACCAAAGACCAAATTTCTGGGTTAAACAACTGATGGCAACACACAAATATTTAGCAACACTTTTCAACAAACTGACTGAAGAAGACCAAACACCAGAGTGGCTAACGGCAGGAGTAACATTACTTACTCCGAAAAACAAACACACTGAAAACCGAAGAACTACAAACACATAACTTGTCTGCCTATGATATACACACCCATTACATCAATACATACATACATACATACATACATACATACATACATACACACACACATACATACATACATACACACACACACACACACACACACACACACATATACATACATACATACATACATACATACATACATACATACATACATACATACATACACACATCCATACACATACATACATACGTACATACATACATACATACATACATACATACATACATACATACATACATACATACATACATACATACATACATGGAGTTCTAATAATAATAAGCAAACAGATGCAAAACTGTATTCATGATCAAAATCTGATGCCCAAAGAACAGAAAGGGTGCTGCAGAGGCTCGAAAGAATGCAAAGATAAATTGCTAATTTTAAAAGCAGAATTACAGGAATGTAAAAGCAGAAAGAAAAATTTGTGTGTGGCGTGGATTGATTATCAGTAAGGTTTTGACAGGGTACCACACAGCTGGATGATCAAATACCTCGAGCTAACTGAGATTAATAATAAAATTATATCATTTACCAAGAAAAGTATGAGTTATTGGAGAACAAAGATGCGTGTACACACAGAAAATAAGCTAATAGAAACAGAAGAGATAGAAATACAATGTGGAATATTCCAAGCAGACTCATTATCGCCACTGCTGTTTTGCGTTAGCTTAATCCCCCTCACAGAACAACTGAACAGGCTGAACACGGGATATGAAGAGCACACAACATAGACAAATATATCCCACCTACCTTACATGGACGATTATAAGTTGATAGGCAAATCAGAATAAGAGCTCCAAAAACAAAGTGTTACAACTTTCAGTGATGATATCCATATGGAATTTGGGCTTGACAAGTGTGCAAAGATTTTATTTAAGAAAGGAAAACTATTCCACCCACAAAATTTAGCGGTGGATGTCAACAAAGAAATACAAGAACTTGAACAAGGAAAGACATACAAGCATCTTAGGACTGAGGAAAGTGACGGCATACAACAGCAGCAAATGAAAGATGTATTGAAGAAGAAATACACCAGGAGACAAAAATTCTCGCACTATCCCCTACAATGAACATATGAAGGTAAAATTCTTACTGAAGCTGATAATATAAAATTTCTAGGGCTTCAACTGGACAATCATCTTACATGGAAGACCCACATAGACCAGTTACTCAAAATATTGAGCACTGCTTGTTTTATAATGAGAAGACTAGTTCATGTATTACACACTGATACTCTCAGAACTGTACGTTTTACATAGTTTCATTCCTTAGTAAAATATGGCATAGTTTTTTGGGATACTTCAATCAATATGGACAAGGTATTGTTATTACAGAAAAGGATATTAAGAATAATGATGGGGCTAGGACCAAGGTCTTCTTGCAAAGGACTCTTTAGAAAGCTTGACATACCAGCAGTTCCATGTTTATGCATTTTCTTCTTTGATGATGTTTCTTACCAACAATTCTAATAGTTTTCCAACTAATTCAACCCTACATTCCACAAATACAAGATACAAGAATCAGTTACATAGGCCCACTGTAAATCTTTCCTGTATACAAAAAGGGGTTACTTATTCTGCTATAAACATTTATAACAGTCTGCCTTCAGATATGTCAAGAATCCAAAATAATAAATCAAAGTTTAAGCTTGCTTTGAGAAAATATCTTATTACTCACACTTTTAACTCTCTTGAGGACTTCTCTCATCATCAAAAAATTATTATGTGCTAATTTGTAAATTTTGCAATTCTTATTCCTATGTTTGATGTTTTGATTTTTGATATTGGATTTTTTATATTTGTCTTGGAGTCACAGATTGTTTGGCTCTTGAATGCATTCAATATCTGTTGGGTGCTTCTGTGTGTTGCCTGATTTATACTGATGGACTTGTCTCAAATTCAACTGTTATGACAGAAATTGGATCTGTGAGGTGAATATGTATGTATGTATGTATGTATGTATGTATGTATGTATGTATGTATGTATGTATGTATGTATGTGTGTGTGTGTGTGTGTGTGTGTGTGTGTGTGTGTGTGTGTGTGCGCACTGAAATCTGAATTAAATGCCAAAAACTAAAGGACAGCAATGGGAGCACTAGCCGTCCCAGTATTAAGATGCAGTTTTGGTACAGTTAATTGGAGATTAGAAGAAATAAAAAAAATTGTTAGGAAAACCAGTAAGATGCTAATAGGGTACAAAATGCATCACCCTAAAGCTAATATAGATAGGCTGTATGTAAAGAGGAAAGAAGGGGGAAGGGGCCTGTCACAAACTGAAGCAGCATATAAAACAGAGATAATTAATATTGCAGAGTATCTTAACAAAAAGTATGAAGACCAGTTTGTAAATATTAAAAGCCATGACAACAATCAACCAAATATGAATTCAACAGTTAAAGCAGCAGCAAAGATCATAGATGAATTAAGTCAACCAAATAAGAACAGTGACATGGAAAAAGACGGAATAAAAAACACAAAGGCAAGACTGGAAGAATCCTTAAAGAGAAAATGGGAGAATAAAGTAATGCATGGCCAGTACATTAGAAGCATTGATAAACAGCTCATTAGCGAGGAAGACGCGTTCCTCTGGCTGTTGAAGGGAGACCTGAAAGCAGAAACTGAAAGTGAAATGGTGGCAGCCGAAGACCAAACACTACAAACAAAATATCATGCAACAAAAATATTGCAAACAAAGAAAGATAGCAAATGCAGATTATGTCACCAATTTGAGGAGACAGTAGACCACATTATATCAGCGAGCCCAGTATTGGCAAAAGAACAATACATCAAGCGACATGATAGAGTGTGTGCCCAGCTACACTTCAATATATGTTAGGAAATAGGGGTAAGATTGGACAGTGAATTCTGGTATGGGCATGTACCAAAATCAGTAGAAACTATTCAAGAGGGCAAGGTAACCATATTATGGAATCAACAAGTGCAAACTGGCAAAACCATCCCCAACAATAAACCAGACATCGTAATCCAGGTTAATGAAAAAGGTACATGTACGCTAATTGATATCGCAGGCCCCGGAGACAGAAATGTGACAAAGAAAGAAGCCGAGAAGATTCTAAAATACGAAGACCTCATAACAGAAACACAGCGCATGTGGAATGTAAAAACAAAGGTGACGCCAGTTATAATAGGAGCAACTGGAACCATTTCAAAATCCTTCAGAAAATACTTGAGCAGCATACCGGGAAAGCACGATACCAAGGAACTACAGAAAACAGCTATATTGGGCACAGCGCACATACTGCGGAAAGCGCTACTGTAGAAACACAAAAGAGTTTAATATTGCAGACAGCGCTATATGCACCATTAACAGTACGCGCAGTGTAGCTGTGACACTGTATACCCTAGAAACGTGGTTTGTTTCAGGTATATAAGTGTGAATACCCCACATAAAGCAGATTATGATTACGATGATGATGATGGTGGTGGTGGTGGTGGTGGTTGCGGTGGTGGTGGTGGTGGTGGTGGTGATGATGATGATGATGATGATGATGATGTAGCCTCTACCACCAGAGGAGCAGTCCCCGTGTATGTCTTCCTTTTGCAACAGGTTCATTCCTGTCATAACAGGCAGACATACACAGTGACTTCCACCATTCAGTCTGCCTTCAGGTCTCATAAAGTGCATGTTCTACTTGCAGTGTGTTGTGATTTTGTGTGTATAGTACATGCTTTTCATAAAAATGTTATCATAGTGTTTATTTAGTGCTTCAGGTCCTCATTATCGACTCCCAAATTAGTGTTAATTTTTTAGTGATTAATGATAAAAAGTATGGGTTGATTTTATTGAAAAGTTTTTGCTTCGTATGTTATGGATGACCACTGTGCACTTTGTATCCAGTTTGAAGAATCAAGTGAAGCACCACAAGAGAGGAAAGAAGTTGCAATTAGCAGTGATTTGAAACCAATTGATACTGAACTTATTAAACTTGCAGCAAAATATTAAGACTTACAATTTATATGCCATTATCATATAAGAAATTTTCTGTCCACTTTTGAGGACAGACAGAGAACCTGTTGTGATCCTTTCAAGAAAAACACTAGAAATGTCAGAACAAGGCTGAAATCTGTTTCTTTGTCATTTGCAAAGAAATGCCAAAGTATTGGATTGATACCTGGAACAAAGTTTTGCATCTCCTGCAGGAAAATAGTAATAGGAAATGATAACAACACTGAGACTGATGACAATGATCAGAATGATTCTGATAGTGATTATGAACCAAATGAGTCTTTTATTGGGAAACTTGATGAGAGTTGTCAATTAATTGAGTGTTCACCACTAAAAGTTAGAAAAAGGAAAACAAATGACAGAGGTAAGTACCTGAAAAATAAGGCTTGACATGTAGCAGAAAGTTTTATAGAAATGGCCACAAAAGCTTTAGGCATTGAAGAAGACCCCTCAACATTAAAAGACCAAAGACTATAGAATGATTATAGCACAGTATTATTTTATAATAATAAATGTCATTATTGTCATTCTACTCTCAGATTTTTACATTTATTTAAAGTAATATAACAAAAGTGAACTCACGAGGATATTTCGTTCTCTCTTGCTCTCTCGCTCTCTTTCTCTCCCCTCCCTCTCTCTCACATAATAAAGCACATATGTTTCATGATACAATACCCTATCTAAACACTTTTGACATTTTCTACTGCCAGAAAAATTCTGATGGAAGAGAACATTAAAACATGACGAATAAATAATATTATTGTTTAGAAATGAGTTATTCAGCAATTATTAAAAAGCAATTATCGTGTAACTGAGTACTGGAAATGGATCTAAAAGGTGCCGGTACTGATATATTATCCAAATTAACACTGTAGCGTTTTATAAATTTCTTTTTTATGTCATAAAGTTGCTCTAGAAGCAGCTGATGTATTACAGACGCCACTAAATAATGTATATGAATTGAAAATTTTGTACTAACCGACCACAAATAACACCCTTTTGATTTTTGTATTGCTCAAAACACATATTGAGAGGAACCTCCTGTAAAAGTTGAAGTACGTGTTTATTGTGGTTATTCAAAATTCACTGAAAATGTTTTAAAAACAAAAAAAAATCCACTTAAAGTCCTCTAGAATATGTTTTATTAAATCTTGTTGTGATATTTTAACGTCACTAGAAAGCACAAAGAATTAGCTTTGACAGCAGAATGATTTAAATTGCTTCAAAAACAAGCGAGATACAACTTTTTTAGAATTTGATGCTGAAGTAGTTGCGACACAAATTGCACAAAATGTGCAATTTTCAAAAACCTTTCCTGAAACCATTTTTGAAGCAAAAATCTGAAAAAAAAAATTGCTGTGATCATATCTCATGGATATCTATGCATAGAAAAATGAAAAACTCCAAGAATTAACAGCAAAAGGCACTAGATGATTTGGCATGGAATAAGCATTATAAAATTGTTGGCTTCTTCGACTCTTCCCAACTGTCATTATTTTACATGCTTTGCCAGCTTTCTTTACAATGCCTTTTATCTTCTACGTACTAGTCCGAAATTGAGGTATTGTAAGATTTTACTCTCTCATAGGAATGAAAGTGAAGAATGTTTTTGCAAAATGTGATATCACGGAGTTATAAACATTTTAAGGCGTCTTAATTCAGAAGACTGTATTCTTCATAGTCACCGTGAGAATCTGAAGCCTCGCTCAGGCCTTCGATATGTCCTTCCAATCTACTATAAACTCCGTGGATTCTTCCAATTCAGTTATGGTTACGAAGCACAAGTGCCCAAGTGTTTCTTTTCGAATTTTAATAATTCACCTATCTTTCTCTTTACTGCTCCAGTGCTTTGAATTAACGTATGGGGCTCATACAAATGACTTTAAGTGCAATTTTCTTCTCGTGACACTAATGCAGTAGAGTAAAAATGACGTTGCCCCTGTTCACGCCATGAATGCATATAGGTACAGTAGAGGTTAAGTTCCACCCATTCTTAACTTTGACACTAGGTGGAGGTGAGTGTTCAAATTCACGCCTCCGTCGCTTTATCCCAAAGAAAAATCCCCCGGTACCCATTGGATAGCCGGCTGCGTGGGGCCTAAAGCCTCTTTGGACGTTTTAGAAAAGACAAAAATTTCTTTTCCCTACTGGGATACTAACACCGGACTGTCCAGCCCCTAGCCTAATCACTGTACTGACTGAAATATACCGTTGTTACAGTAGAGTATGGCGGTGATATCTAGCACGTATACTGTGCGCTTTGTAAATTCGTGAAAAGTGCATTTTCTTCAATGCAAGTCTATTGAAAAATGAATTTGTTTGAGAGTTAATACACGTTACATAGGATGAAGCACACCTGCCTTGAAGATCATTAAAAGAAAACATAACATTAGAAATATATTGTAAAGTGATGGTCTAAATTATACCTCGACTGATGTTAGAACTGTAGAATCTACAATATAAACTACATACAGATACAAAAAACAGTTGAAGTAAAAGCTACAATTATGTCTTACAATTTCCTTGTGTTCATTAAATATGAATAGAAATAATTTCCGTTTCATTTATTCCTTTTTCAATGTTGTGCTCAACTCCTGTGTCAGAAACGAATAGATGCAAGGGCTCGCAATGTGGAGTGTCATTACATAATTGCCTCTGTCTCAACCTTTGGCTTTTGTTTATGTAGAAACCAAATGAAACTGTCAATTACTTTCCAAGATAGCATCATCAGATAGCAGGAATAAAGGCACACTGGAATTCTCACTTCATTTTCAATCACTTTGTCGTATATTGTCGGAAATATTTACCTCTGAATCATAGCTACATCCTTCATTCTGTCAGGCTCTCTTTACTTTGTTTCGGGGAAACGGTGTTAGTGTTTTAAATGTTCAGTGTGTGCTTAAATGTCAAAATGAAAATGAATTAAAGAAATGTACTCGGCTTTTTGACTAAACAGTTTTTTTTTCTTGACTAGTTTTATTATGCATATTCTACATAGCTGTCTTTTCAGATATGTTTGGAGTTCACAGCGTGCACATCCAGTGATTTCCTAATAACAACGTGTGCCTCAAGGGGTGGGTTATGTAACACTGGATCAGCGGAAGTATTATTTGGGAAAACTGAACATATATAGGGCTCTATCAATGTTTTCCCCTCGATTTTCAATGATATTTTCCACTGGTAAAACTCTAATTCTTCCGCAGTTAGTTAAGATTACGGAAATGCATTATTTTCAACAGTTCATAAATTTTCCGCTTCACGTCAAGAAAGTTTAAATATCTTAAATATAAAATTCTACGCATAGTGTTAATGTTAAATATATAACTAAATAACCGAATAAATAAATAAATAAATTAATTAATTAATTAATGGAAGCTTCTTAAGAAGCTGATAGTTCCTCAGCTAGTCAAGAAGTTTCCCGCAATTTCTGGAACCCCAGCTTTCATTAACATGTTCACAACAGCCGGCAAAATGTCCCTGTCCTTAGTCGGATTAATCCAATTTATATCGTTCTATCCTATTTCTTTCCTTCAGGATTCCGCACCAAACCCCTGTACGCATATCTCTTTCCTCTCTCCATTCGTGCCGCATGCCTCTACCTCCTCCATTTGACATCCCGAATTAAATTTTTTAGGAGTTGAAATAATGGAGCTCGTCAATGTGCAATTTCTTCCAGTCCTTATAACCTCGTCCCTCTTAGGCTCAGATATTTTCCTCACAATCCTTCTCTGAGATATTCTCAGCCTGTGTTCTTCTGTTCACATGAGATGCCTTTTACCTGACAGATATATTGTCAAACCCCAATCAGATATACGAAGTTTCATATTTTGCCCTATGTTTTCTGAACCCCTTCAGAATTCAAGCAAGATTCAGAGTGATTTATTTGGTAGATTGACGGCTGCACGTTGGTAGTTACGCACCATCATTCATTCTTAATCTGGGCACTAGATAGAGGAAAGCACTTAGCTTTAAGCTCCGGCCTCTTATCACTTGGGATAGAGTCCACAGGACCCAGTGTACTGGAGACTGAGTGGGCACAAGTGTCGGCCTGGACGCTATGGAGGATTGAATAATCTCTTTTTTCCGCCCGGAACCTAACTACATATTAGAATTTGGTATTTATTTAGTCTTTATCTACGTGGAACACTTGTGTCAGAAATTACTGGTCATGCTACGGCCAAACAAATGTGTACGTTAAGTCCTAGATAATATTTCTTTTATGTTTGCTAGAATATATGTGCTATGTAATTCCACTTCTTGTCTTCCAGGTTGCTATCCATAAACACAAAGATTAGGGTATACAGCACTATAATTTTACCTGTTGTTTTGTATGGGTGTGAAACTTGGTCTCTCACACTGAGGGAGGAACAAAGACTGAGGGTGTTCGAGAATGGGGTGCTGAGGAGGATATTCGGGCCTAAGAGGGACGAGGCGACAGGGGAGTGGAGAAGACTACATAACGAGGAACTTAATGACCTGTAATCATCACCAAATATTATTCGGGTAATCAAGTCGAGAGGAATGAGATGGGTGGGGCGTGTAGCACGTATGGGGGCAAAGAGAGGTGCATACAGGATTTTGGTGGGGAGACCTGAGGGAAGGTGACCACTTAGGAGACCCAGGCGTAGATGGAAGGATAATACTAACCTTTTAAAGCCTAGCGGTAACTTTACGTACCACCAGGTTTAACATTAAAAAATTCTACGTGGTGCCCACATTGCGTTTATGTGTTTTGTACGGATCTCAGAACCAACAGCAACTTTTGCCTTATAAAACATTAAGAGATTGGTTTTTATAACTGAAGTGGTGAGTGTTTACAGCGCGGTACGCACTGAGTCCTTATGTAAAACAGATACGCTTCGTCTTTAAAGGGTTAAAATGGATCTTCAAGAAGTGGGATGGGGGGCATGGACTGGATTGTGCTGGCTCAAGATGCGGACAAGTGGCGGGCTCTTGTGAATGCGGTAATGAACCTCCGGGTTCCATAAAATGCGGGTAATTTCTTGACTAGCTGAGAAACTGTTAGCTTCTCAAGAAGGCCTCTGCTCCATAGAGTTAGTTAGTTAGTTAGTTAGTTAGTTAATTATGTAATTCCACTTCACATAAAAGATGTAATTCTAGATGAGGTGTATATATTTTATGGCACACTCATACGTTAATTAATCGTATGATCAGGTGTTACGTTGCATCTTATTGTAAATTACATTTTTATTTGATGTATATTAATTAAAATAAAACCCGTCTGACATACTTAATGTGACTGATAAGGATTAGTCAGATCAGTTTCATATTTCCCAGATGAAATTTGTGCACGAAAGAATAAATGAAAATTATTACCCTCCCAGGTTCGCAAAGTACACAGCGAGATCACTAAATGTTTACATTCACTCTTATAAATATCTTATTCTCCTGTATCTAATACCGAGGCCAAGAATGTGTGGAGCTATGATCCTACTCCCCTATATGCCTTCTCAATCTATTAATTTTGCATTTAACCTGGCCAGGCATTGTTTACGCTCAATAGCTACACCTTAATATGTCCACATATTATCAAGGAGTTGATAAATCGCTACAAGCAATGTTTTGTTTCATTTACTACTACGCGCTATTTGTACAAAAACCATTTTGAATTTAATGTGACCTACGTAGTTAGACTCCCTTCGGCTGGTAACTCTAGACTGAAAATGGCTGAATGTAACTCACCCAAGGCCATCGTCCTTGTCAGCCATGTTACGTGACAACTGCCTCTGTCCTTATGGCGAAGTGTGCTGTGATTGGTGTGCCAGCGTCTCGTGTTTCAGTTGCACGAGAAACGGTTGGTAGTTGGTGAGTTCCGTTCGATTTGTAATTAAACGCGCTTTATATCGGCTACGGTGTTTAAATGAGATAAACTATGTGCAGTTTATGTGTGTGTGGAAAATATTGTGCAGTGTGTGTTATGAGTGTGGGGTCAGTTCGCATTAGTCAAAGAGAACCTTCAAGATTCCGCTGCTGAACCAGTCTTCGCATGTAAGTCGCACATAATACGTGTGTTTATCCAACACTCTTATATGTTTTAATGGCATTGGCTATAATAACGAATGTCTTAGTCCGTCATAATACACTCACAAGGGTAATTATGAAGTTCTTGCTCCGAAATGTGGTAAATACAATTAGAGGTTAGTGTTTACGGCGTTACAGTTTTTTAGTTATGCCACCCAATTTTGTGAAATTCAGTAATTCACGCAGCAGAAGACTCAGTTAACACCGTCAGTTCAGGCCCTTTCACATGTCCACAAATAACCACGGTGCAGCTACGTAACAGGAACCAATTTGCTTGTATGTCGAAATTAAAGAAAAAGAAATACAACCATCAGTAGTACAACCAGCTCTAATACAACCATCAGTAATAAAGTTATGAATTGATAAGGAATACTAGGATATCCGTAGGAAACCTTCCGGGCTATGCAAATATGAAGTTCCAACAGCTTTTATACCGCACGGTCACAAATTTCAGTAAAACTGGTGGGTACATATAATTGTGAGTAATAAGTCGTTCATACCTTGTATTGTGTACAATGAACATAATGACTTAGACCTGTTAATGTATGTAGAGGGATAAAATGAGTTATATAGCAACACTGACGTTACGGCATAAAAAGTCAAGGAAGCCGCAATGTTTTAAAACGTTTTTAACATAAGATCTCAGTTACAGGCTCATGCCATTTTAACGAGATTTTTCTATCTTCACACATAGACAGACAGACTGACGGACGGCCAGAGAGATAGATAGATAGATAGATAGATAGATAGGTAGATAGATAGATAGATAGATAGATAGATAGATAGACAAACAGACAGACAGACAGACAGACCCCAAAGACAGATGCGGTAGATTGAGTAGATAGGCGTTTTTTTTTCAGTGAGGATGGTTTGTGATTTACACGAAGCAGTCCTCGTTGGCATTGACGCTGCACTGTGTGACTCATGCACGCGGTGAACTGCTCCTTGCAGTATTCTAAACGGCGCAGTTGGTGCGTTAGTACCGGCCACCAAGCAGTCAGCTGTTCGGCCACCTGCTCAGTGGTGGCGGCCCCGCTTACAGCGTATCCTTATCCATGTTTGTAACTTTGTCATAGTTTCGGAGACCTATGTCTTTGCACATAAGAACAAGTGTTGTTGTTACTGTTGTACTCACCACGTCCTTGTCATGTACTGGGTAGCGGCAGGGCGACGTTGCTGGAGAGGGTTGTTGTGACGTTTGTTCGCACTTGTTTGAGGTCTCTGACTTGGGAACACCAAGTTCGTAGATGTTCATCATGTGAGCCGCTTGCACATGAACCATTAGATCCCATGCACTCTGGAAGGAGTCCTTGCAGAGGACACAAAGGAGCATTACCGATGACGAGAGGTCCTCTCCTGGAGACTCTGCAACACACAACTCGCACTTGACTAACGCGATGCTACACCAACAGCAAAATGTTGATAATAGGAGTCTTGGGGCATGTTACGTTGTGTCGTTAGGTAAATAGATCCCGACGTTTCGAAAGATAATAATGCCTCCGTCTGCAAGGTCAGGAAGTGCAAGAAGAGTTGAACGTTATTGAACTAATTGACACTGTATACCAGGTTCTGCAGCAACAGCGGGGTGCCCACTTCAAATCTCGCGGGTGTC
>BLKM01005551.1:0-17500 GCA_013340265.1 Coptotermes formosanus | reverse complement strand
AATGGTTCTGCCAGTTTGCACTTGATGATTCCATAATATGGTTACCTTGCCCTCTTGAATAGTTTCTACTGATTTCGGTACATGTTCATACCAGGATTCACTGTCCAATCTTACCCCTATTTCCTAACATATATTGAAGTGTAGCTGGGCACACACTCTATCATGTCGCTTGATGTATTGTTCTTTTGCCAATACTGGGCACACTGACATAATGTGGTCTACTGTCTCCTCAAATTGGGGGCATAATCTGCATTTGCTATCTGTTTCTGTTTGCACTATATTTTTTTTGTTTTGCATGGTATTTTGTTTGTAGTGCTTGGTCCTGTGCTGCCACTATTTCACTTTCTGTTTCTGCTTTCAGGTCTCCCTTTATTATTATTATTATTATTATTATTATTATTATTATTATTATTATTAGTAGTAGTAGTAGTAGTAGTAGTATATACTGTTAGCTACAGCATTTCCGCTTTTAGGGGTTGTACTTTAGTACTGAGTGATATTTTGTATGTTACCTATACCACGGGTTTTCACCTCAATGGTCCGTATTCCCGGGTAATCCGGACCATCCTTTTCCCCATATAGTCCGGATTGTCGAGGAGATACTGCTTTCCCCTATTCTGATTATCCCTCTTCTGTACTGACAGTGCTAAGCGGGAATGTGAGTTTTCACATATCTGTAGAGTTTTCCCTTACACAAAGTGTTTCATGGATGTCCGTTGCCATATGAGGCACACTAACGCTAAAATTGCAGTTTCTCCTGTTACTGGTGAAAAGGATGAACGGCAGAGAATCAGAGTAAATAGCACGGAAGATGCTTTCGTCATACTTACTGGTCTTTACGCCATTAAGTGTATGGCACTTGCATGTGAAGCGCAGTTTGCAGTAAGTTTTCTTGTGTTCTAGGAGTTCCTGTAGATCTGTGAACATCTCCCTGCAGTTCCCGCAGATCAGGATGTCTGGGTTACCTGGAACAAATAGCGATATATTTAAATATCTTTTTTTTTTTTACCGATCGTCGTTGTCACATCGGCAGCACTCTGTATTCAGTGTTCATATCTGAGCCTGAAGACAGCAAAATCTTTTGTGATTTTCCTCAGTCCCTCATTTTTCCGGCATAATGTCTAGAATTAGGTCGCGACTGAGTCAGTGTACATTCCTTACAGTTACTTATGTACTCTTCGACTATCATTCGAAAGCCATAGGCTGTAATCAGCGTTATTAGAAGTGATATTAATAAACATTAAGTTACGTAAATAAATAAAGGAATAAATGAATGAATGATTGAATAAATAAATAAACAAATAAATAAATATTTGAGATATTCACTCTTTAGGGATTTGCGGCTGCGTGGAATGGTAGTTCCTATCCAAGAAGAATTATTTTTGGACTGCTTGGCCCTTGAAGATAGGCCCGATAGTTTGTCCCGAAACGTCGATACGGAACTACATTTCTGCGGTGCGTCAAATCCCAAAAGAGCGCAGATCTCATTTACATAGCGTCGGAAGCCTGAAATCGCAAATATTTGCGACTGAGCTGGTTGGTGTAGTTGTAATATTCCATATTTTTATTCGAGAAATATGGCGTTTTAATTTCAGTGGCAGGCTTGTTACGATCTGCCCTGCAGAGAGTTTTATGCCTTCTCCTTTCCTGTGGCACTGCAGGCCAGCTCGGGCCAAGCCCACCTTATTTTGAGGTTCCTAGATCACACAACTGAACACACGCAGCCGGTAGGACTCCTCGGAACGAGCGATCAGCTCGTCGCAGAGGCCGCTACCTGCACAACACACAAAAAAACACAAGGGACGAGTAGCCATGACCTTAACGGGATTCGGACCCGCGACCCAAACAATCAAGCAGCTTCAGACCTGTGCCTTATACCTCCCGGCCACCGGGAATGGCCAGTTGTACGAGTATGCCTATTTAGCATTTATCCTTCTGTCTACGCTGTGGACTTGCAGATCGTTTCTTTGTACTAAAATTTCTGGAAGGTTTTCATCTCCCCTATGCTTGCTACATTTCTTTCCCAGCTCATATGTCTTGATGGCTCAAGTAATGCTTGGCGAGGAGTACGAAATATAAAGTTCTTTTTTATGTAATTCTCTCCCACCTTATAGCAAACAAGTTGGCTCAAGCAGTAAACATTGTAACTTACATTCGGCAGTTGATGGGTTTGAATGTAGGCGGGGTAGCCGAATCCATTAAAGGAGGTTTACCTCCGTTTTGTAGTCCTTCCAGTTATAATGTGGGACTGCTTTTAAGTACACCGCTAACGCTTCTTCTCTTTCGTTTCAAGGTCACCGAATCCGATCATACTTTCAAATCGCTCGTCGTTGGTAACTGCTGGAATTAATTCGCCGTAAGTAAATGGCCTGCCATCAAAGTCTGTACCCACGTAAATTACTAAGGCCATTTCGCCGAAGATCCTTTAACGCGCGTCATATCAGACGAGTTATATCTATGTGATTTAACCCTTTGAAGACGAAGCGTATCTGTTTTGTATAAGGACTTAGTGCGTACCGCGCTGTAAACACTCTCCACTTCGGTTATAAAAACCAGTCTCTTAATGTTTTATAAAGCAAAAGTTGCTGTTTGTTCTGAGATCCGTACAAAACACATAAACGCAATGTGGACACCGCGTAGAATTTTTTAACCCTTTGAAGACGAAGCGTATCTGTTTTGTATAAGGACTTAGTGCGTACCGCGCTGTAAACACTCTCCACTTCGGTTATAAAAACCAGCCTCTTAATGTTTTATAAGGTAAAAGTTGCTGTTTGTTCTGAGATCCGTACAAAACACACAAACGCAATGTGAGCACCACGTAGAATTTTTTAATGTTAAACCTGGTCTTATGTAAAGTTACCGCTAGGCGTTAAAAGGTTAGATGTAGCATCAGTTATGGTATTCGGTAGTGTGGGATAATTATCGTGTCTTGTGGGAGATCCCACCTAATAGAGACTCTAGCGTAAAGAGTCACTGAAGTGCCCGACTCCATTCGCCCATTCACAGTTCAAGATGACGCCACTGCAGCCCCCTATCCCCTCTTTTACAGGCAACTGATTATTACACACACCTCGATTTCATGTGCCAGCAACCTATCACATCGACATGTAAAACGAAGACATTTTAACGAAACTGCAGTTATAAACATTCCATTTTATAGCTCATTTGCCGAGTTCTATATTGTACACATTTCCATCGAACGTCACGTGAGTGCCATTACCGTGTTACAGGAAATTAGAGAGAGAGTAGAGCTTTGATTTAATTAAGACTGTGTCACCATACGCTTGACGGCAAGTCTGTCTTACATCATACGTGTGACGCTAATAGAAATGATTCTGCACGCTTATATTAACCCTTTAAAGACAAAACGTATCTGTTTTATGTAAGGATTCATTGCGTACCGCGCTGTAAACACTCTCCACTTCGGTTATAAAAACCAATCTCTTAATGTTTTATAAGGCAAAAGTTGCTGTTTGTTCTGAGATCCGTACAAAACACATAAACGCAATGTGGGCACCACGTAGAATTTTTTAATGTTAAACCTGGTCGTATGTAAAGTTACCGCTAGGCTTTAAAAGGTTAACTCCGTAATTTGTGGTAACTTAACAGTATTAACTTTGGAACTGTACATATTTAGTAAGAAATGCGTCTGTTATTTCCCTATTTTGGCGAAAATGATAAAGTGTAAAGGGGACATAATGAGACATACAGTACCAAATTTAACGAAAATCTGTGTCGTGGTTCTCGATTTATTAGATTGGTAGAGACGGACAGAGGAAATCTGAATGAACACACTATAGAGGACAGCAGTGCCTTTAGCGGAACTAGGAACCACTTTCTGTAACAGATAACGCGAAATATAGATTCCGGTATGTGAGCAGTAAACTGTAGTTAATTTTGGTGGTACAGTTTAACTGCAGTGGCGGGGGAACAGTGGCGATACTTGTAATCGTTTAAATTAAGTGACCAGTGTCAGCGATACATTTCAGTATTAATGTCATTGATAACATCCACACTTAACCTTTTAAAGCCTAGCGGTAACTTTACATACCAGCAGGTTTAACATTAAAAAATTCTACGTGGTGCCCACATTGCGTTTATGTGTTTTGTACGGATCTCAGAACAAACAGCAACTTTTGCCTTATAAAACATTAAGAGACTGGTTTTTATAACCGAAGTGGAGAGTGTATATAGCACGGTACGCACTGAGTCCTTATATAAAACAGATACGCTTCGTCTTTAAAGGGTTAATGATATGCATTGACAGCTTAGTGCAGTAATTAGTTTGCAAGCATGAATCGGTAATTTGAATCCCGTAAGGGACAGCGATATTTCTCTACTTCGCAGCCTTGAGACCAGCTGTGGTTCCAACTCAGTTTTCTATCCAGTATGCCGTATCGTATCTCTTCGTCGAAGGTGAAAAGGGTCCGGGGTGTGAAGCTGACAACTTAACGAAGATCTAGTGCTGAGGTTAAGAGTGGGAAGAGATGCGGATTCATTCCCCATTAATTGTTTATGGTTGGTGTTTAATAAAGAAGTGACAGCTTTACTTGTACCCGAATTGTACGGTCCGCATAAAATGACTACATGTCAGTAACTCAACGGCCGAGTGCAAATCCTAGCCTGCTGGGTATTCCGGCAATGTGTACAGCATTTCATTTCGACACGTCACCAGTGTAGGGTACATATTTTTCTCGTGGACCAAATCGATAAATAAAGCCATAGGAAGAAATATTGCAGTTGGGGGCTATATGAACCACCTGTATACCAATATAGCTGTAATATATCGTGGGTTCTGCGAGAATTTATATGGTCCATTGGCCTTTCTGGCGGTAAAAAATATATATGTGTTGGAACTTCCAGCCGTGTGCGAGTGTGTAGGAAGGAGGAGAGAAAGAATAGAGAGAGAGAGAGAGAGAGAGAGAGACAGAGAGACAGAGAGACAGAGAGACAGACAGAGCGAGAGGAAAAATGTATGAAGGGGTGAATATTTTACAAATGCTTCTAGTGTATGTAATGTGGCATTACTTCAATGGCAGTTTAAGTATTTTGTTTCTCTGCGTGGCGACGTCAATACCGCTGTGATTTATGAACCATTTTTATTACTGTTATAATGCCCCTTAGCCATTCCCCCATTAGACACACAGCGAATGCACCTCTGACCATAATCCCCCCCTCCACCCCACTCTCTCATCCACCATCTTCGCGTAGTTGCCAATGGCGTGTTGTTCAGGGGTGTCAGGTATTTACAACGTGTCTTTGTTTTATAGGCGATTATGTAGGCTGGTTTGTACGAGATTCCTTTATAAATACGCGTTAAGCCTAAGATTCTTTGAAATTATGCAAATAGGTGAAATAGAAGCCGCTTAATTATAGAAAGTGCAAGTTAGTAAATATGCGAATAGCGCAACCCTGAAGCCGTTGGTCTATTTATCTAAAAAAAAAAAACGAAAGAATTGCCGTCAGTCATAACTCGACACTGTATATTCTTGTCCCTAACAGTATCGCAGTATAAAACAAGGATACTGATAAATTCTAAAAGGTTTTGACGATGATGTATAATATAGTGTAGTGATGGTTTACGGACTTTATCCATCGTCCGAAGAGTAAATTATTAAAATTAAAAATTAAAATCATGACGTTTCGGAAGCTGTCTCTGCTTCCGTCTTCAGGTGAATGGAGGGGAGAAGAACACCTACTCAGTTGGGCCCCTTAGAGAGAGCTAGCCAGTGATGGGGCCTAGCTCTGTCTAAGGGGCCAAACTGAGTAGGTGTTCTTCTCTTCTCCCCCTCCATTCACCTAAAAACGGAAGCAGATCCAGCTTCCGAAACGTCGTGATTTTAATTTTTAATTTTTAATTTTAATATTTTACTCTTTGGACAATGGATAAAGTCCGTAAGACCATCACCACACAAGGATACTGATCTTACGAAAATTAAGATATCGTGAAGTAATGACAAGAACCGTGATTGATTGACTGTTTCTGTCATCGTTTCTGTATGTCTGAAATATTAGTATTGAAGGGCCGTAGTTTAACCCTTTAAAGACGAAGCGTGTATGTTTTATATATAAGGAGCTAGTCCGTATCGCGCAGTAAACACGCTCCGTCTCGGTTATAAAAACCAGCCAGTTAATGCTGTAGAGGGAAATAATCGCTCTTTGTTCTGAGATCCGTACAAAACGCATAAACGCAATGTGGGCACCACGTAGAATTTTTGTATTTTAAACCTGGTGGTACGTAAAGTTACCGCTAGGCTTTAAAAGGTTAAGAGATAAGGGTACATAAATTTCAGATGTGCGTTCAGTCTGTGCTTAATTATTTTTGTGATGTGCTTTTTAATGGCTTAACAGTTTCCACATTTTCTTTCATGAGAGATTGTGGCAGTCACAGGTGGGTTTCTAGATAGACTGCTGATCTTTTGTGTGCAGAAGCGACCGTTTACAGATTAGTGATCGGCGAAGCGTAATTTAATATTATGTGCATTAGATTTCTCATGCATGAAATATTTCGAGAGGCAGGCTGAGCGTGTAGCTGGGCTGTACGGTGCTCACTTCAGGCTGCTGCCTAAAACAGACGGACAGTACTTACTGTATGTCTTCAGTTGATTTATAGCAGTCGGCTGTGGCTTCTGAGGGATTGTCGCCTTAATGACTGGTCTAGCCGGCGGTACCATGAGCCGTGGCCGTTTGAGAGGCGGCACAAGCCGCGGTGGGCCCGGGGGAAACGACGCTGAGGCGTAATAACTGGAAAAGAGAGACATCTTCATTCATAATCATAAAATCTATGTGCAGTATGCTTTATTTGAAATCGAAAATAAGAATGGTGTCAGAGTTGTATGTCCCGTGGTTTGGCCGAGGTGGTAACCGAATGCCTTCGGGCAGCCGGCATAACTAACTCTATGGAGCAGAGACCTTCTTGAGAAGCTAACAGTTTCTCAGCTAGTCGAGAAATTCCCCGCATTTTATGGAACCCGAAGGTTCATTACCGCATTCACAAGACCAGCCACCTGTCCTTATCCTGAGCCAGCTCAATCCAATCCATACCCCCATCCCGCTTCTTGAAGATCCATTTTAATATTATCCTCCATCTACGCCTGGATCTCCTAAGTGGTCGCCTTCCCTCAGGTCTCCCCACCAAAATCCTGTATGCACCTCTCGTTTCCCCCATACGTGCTACATGCCCCACCCATCTCATTCTTCTCGATTTGATTACCCGAATAATATTTGTTGATGAGTACGGTTCGTTAAGTTCCTCGTTATGTAGTCGTCTCCACTCACCTGTGGCCTCGTCCCTCTTAGGCCCGAATATCCTCCTCAGCACCCCATTCTCGAACACCCTGAGTCTTTGTTCCTCGCTCAGTGTGAGAGACCAAGTTTCACACCCATACAAAACAACAGGTAAAATTATAGTTCTGTATACCCTAATCTTTGTGTTTTTGGATAGCAACCTGGAAGACAAAAGATTCTACACCGAATGATAGCAAGCATTCCCCGACTTCAATCTCGGACAGCCGGCATTGTGTTGTTATTTTGTGGTGGGGTGAGACCGTCTCTGTTGAACTGCGGTCTGTAAGACCACTGGACATCGGTGGAATGAGTTGACAGGGGAAGATGGAAGTATCCCGAGAAAATCCTGTTCCATTGTTACTTTCCCTATTACAAATTACACACGGGCTTCCCTAGGAGTAAACTGTGACCTCCGCGATGAAATTTATTACTGGCTATTATTTATTTTGCAAGTAATTTCAATTTCCTTCTATGTCTGTTGAGCTTACAGTAACTTCTCCATATGTTTTTCCTATCTGTTGCTGTAAGTACATTATGTAGTAGCAATCTCTAACATGAAGTTGCAGTTCTTCTGGCACAATATACTGCGTAGACTGGTAAATACTGTCAGATAATACGGCGTCACATTCCGGAAGACTTGAATCCTCGTTAACACCGGTGTGAGAAAATCAAATCTCGCAAGATGAATTTCATTGCTTTGTCTAGCATTTGCCTATTTCGCGAAATTAACCCTTTAAAGACGAAGCCTATCTGTTTTATATAAGGACTCAGTGCGTACCGCGCTGTAAACACTCTCCACTTCGGTTATAAAAACCAGTCTCTTAATATTTTATAAGGCAGAAGTTGCTGTTTGTTCTGAGATCCGTACAAAACACATAAACGCAATGTGGGCACCACGTAGAATTTTTTAATGTTAAACCTGGTGGTACGTAAAGTTACCGCTAGGCTTTAAAAGGTTAAAAGAAGTTAGCAAGTTGTAATGGGAAGCATGATTGCTTGCAGTGTGAAAGCTTGGCCTTCTATGCGATGAGGGTATGTGGGGCTATATAATTACGTGAGGTAGATTCATGTGCTGGGGTCATATCGCTGAAGTTGCCAGAGGGTACACAGGAAGGTCGCTACAGCAGCGAAGAAGTTCATAAACTCGGTGGAGGGTACACTTAACAATTTCTGGCAGTAATGAAACAGTTGACTTCCCGTAACACCTGTGAATTATGCTGCATCTGTACTCGAACAAATTTCCTAAGTTAGGGATTTTCAAAAGAAATTCTGAGTTTGTACGTGAATAAAATGACCCTGTGTCCCACCTAATCTTCTGTTCAGCGGGTACCCGGTCGTATTTCCGGGGGTAAAGCAGCCGAGACGTGGTGTTGACCACTTACCTCCATCTAACGCCAAGGTTTAGAATGTGTGGAGATGTAACTTTACGCCGCGTGCATGCCTTAATGAAGTGGATAGGGACAAGTTTTATTTTACTTTTACCAGCTGAGGGTGACTAAATTAGGCCTGCCCATTTTTTATTTTCTGCGCTGTTAGAAGTAAAATACTGTGTTTGACTCACTAAAATACGTGCAGATTTTTATAACAAAAGCCTCAATGAAAAATATGAAAAAGGAGAAGATGTTACATGAATATTTATGTGGCTAAATTTAAAATGACTGTTTGTGAAAACTGTTATCTTTTCTGTCAGTTTAAATAAACGTCACTGAATTGCTACTTTCCGCAACGACAGATGTTTCATTGTGTTGAATTTATTTCCAGCTTAGTTTGCAAACCCAGTTTATATCAGGAAGTTAAGATGGCGGTCAGTCATTTTAACAACTACATTAAGTGCAGACTCTTTGCCAAACATGGCAGCAAAGTGGTGAACACTCATGCTAGATATCCGGAAGTTCCTAGGTTCGAACCAGCACTTCTTGTAACATCTGATCCTCCACAGTTTTTTTGTATTCTGTGTGTAGCTTAAAATGGCCCTTATAAATATGGGCCCTTTGCCCGCACAAAAGTCCGCTCGTCATTTAATTCGGACCCTATTTGACTGCTGTGTACACAGCTTCACACCTATATGCTGAGGCACGCAAAGTGTACAGAGTTTTATAATAAACTCTGAATTGTATTATCTGATATAATTGGATTAGGACAAAATAAAACAAAACATTTAAAATTATTAACACATAAGTAACATATGTTATTGTTTTGGTTTTACAAATGTAGTACATTGTCAAGCAATGAGTAAGTTAAGCGCATCTGCAGTAATTTTCGAAATAACAGTGTTGCGGAAGATAGTGTATTTTCTCTTAACAAGTGTTACGTGTCCCACCCGTGGTAGTTGGTGGTCTGTGGATATAGGGTGGAACCCGGTTAAAACGACATCGGTTTGTACAACACCTCGTCTATAGCGTCAGATATTCTGTGCTACCAATTATTTCCCCACTGTTAACCGTGATATTACACCCCTCGGTTATAACGGCACTCGTTTCTAACGACACAAACTATTCAGGCCCCTTCTTGACGTTATAACCTAGTTAAACTCTATTTACATACAGATATAATTACTTTATTTTACTGAACACACACTACAGAACGAGATCATTTGCGGTTGAATACTCATAAATTGTGGAATACCCGTCAGTACCACTCTGAGAACCTGACAACTCTTACAGTATTTATGGACTTGTTTCATATTAAATCCTCACATAATGCCATTCGTATGTTTTTCATCTTCCTAGAAGGGGAGAGGTGGGGCAAATATTTCTTGAAAAGAAGTGGTTAGGGACAAAGGAAGATACAGCACTTAGGAAAATTGTGGGGTGAACCAAAAGTACAGACCAGAGAAATTAGGCGTGTTTGTATATAAGGTTAGATATAAGAGGGATCACCATGCGAGAAAATTGGGAAGAGAGAAAGAGATATTCTGACGGCTGTAAATATTAGTAGATTAAAGAACAGAAAATGTAAAGTTTATCTGTTTTATCCCTTTAAAAACGAAGAGTAAACGGTTTTATTTAAATACCCAGGTCGTACCGCGCAGTAAACACTTTTGTTCTCGGTTATGGAAACGAATCATTTTATTTTATATAGGGCAAAGGTCGCTGTTTGTTCTGAAATAAATTACAGAACACATAAATACAGTGTGGGCAGAACGTAAAATTCTTGAATGTTTAACCTGCTGGTGCATCAAGTAACCAGTAGCCTTTAAAGGGTTAAACGACGTCATGCCATTGCGTCATTTATAACAGAATCAAGATAAAATCCGTCTAAACACAACTACGTTCCATTTATTTACAGAACAACATGTTTCGACCGTTTAGGTCATATTCACGTTCCCAATTCTTATATTTCAAAACATATTGAGGATAAATAAAAATCTAGAAAATGCGATAAAGTGTTAAATATGTTATGGTCAAAATCAGAAAATATTTGTGGAGAAAATTCACCACACTGTTACAGTGTCCTGTACCAATATCAGTTCTTTCGTTGCTACAGATTGTCACAACCTGTTCACCAATTTGGTAAGTCATTGTGGATTCGTTCCAACTTCAAACTAGGAGTTGCTAAATGTTGTGTGGGTGGGTGGCTTGCTAGTTTCATTTGTCCGGGCTGCTATGCTGTATCTACAAGCTTGTTCTGGTTGGTCTTGGGCTCAAGGTTACACAATAGAAGCAGTGCTGCTTGAGCCAGATTTCTCGGTGGCTGACTGCACACTCACCAGCCACTTTCACAATTGTGGTAGCAGCCTGTATTGAACATAAGGTAGCTGTCTACCTTATGTTCTGTACTTCTCACAAAATATTGTTAGGGTGATCAAATCAAGGAATGAGATGGGCGGGGCATGTGGCACGTAAGGGGGACATGGGGTGTGCGTACAGGGTTTCGGTGGGGAGATCTGATGGAAAGAGACAAGTTGGAAGACCTAGATGTAGAGTGGACGATAATATTAAAATGGATCCTGAAGAAATGGGCTGGAAAGGCATGGACTGAATTACCGTGCCTGAGGATTGGGACAGGTGGCGGGCGCTTGTGAATTCGGTAATGAACCTTCGGGTTCCATATAATGAGGTTAATTTCTGGACTAGCTGAGGACCGGTTACCGTCTGAGAAAGGACTCTGCTCCTTTGAGTTAGTTAGCTAGCTAGCTGTCTGCACTTTAAATCGTGATAAAAATGGAAGATCGAAATCACGTTTAAAAGAAGAGTGACGACCTTAGGAAACCTATTGTATAAATGCTTGATAAAACAGAGAACCATGTCTGGTTTGGATGTGTAACACAATGACAGAGATATTTCTGTTTCAAGAATAGATACTCCGTGTCCTTTCCAGGTTTTTCTCTCAGTACACCAACGCTGATTTCTGTAGCATCTTTTCAGGTTTCATACTTTTCTCTAAAATAAATGGGAAGCAGACAGCTGCTAGGACGTCTGTCTACATTGTAAGATTCCTGTTTTTCATATCGCAGCCTTCTTCTTGCTTGTAACCCATACGTCTTCAAGTTCGTTAGCCTTGTACTGAATGTCGCCGTAACTGCCTAATCTTATATTTTCTTTGTAATTTTTTACATACTTTTGCGTTTTGTAATGAATATAAATCAGTGGTTATCTAATGAGTGGCTCTGTAATCCAGACTGATGTCGTCAATTCGGATGTTGTAACATGCAAGCCACTGATTTGTGTCACTGTTTACACAACTGTGGGGGGGATTATGGTACTTTTATGCCACCGTTAGAAGTTCCGTCTGTGTGTCTTCGCCGCCAATTGTCCGAACAAATTCTCAGAAATAAGCCAATTCAAGTTCTAACCCGCAGAAGTTTTTTAAGTCTTTAATAAACTTCTTAATTTTAATCCTACATTCCCTTCTGTATTAACCCTTTAAAGACGAAGCCTATCTGTTTTATATAAGAACTCAGTGCGTACCGCGCTGTAAACACTCTCCACTTCGGTTATAAAAACCAGTCTCTTAATGTTTTATAAGGCAAAAGTTGCTGTTTGTTCTGAGATCCGTACAAAACACATAAACGCAATGTGGGCACCACATAGAATTTTTTAATGTTAAACCTGGTGGTATGTAAAGTTACAGCTACGCTTTAAAAGGTTAACGTATCATATGTTAAATGTAAGATATAACATGAATTCATGATACATATAATAATATAGCATTGCATAATGTTTCTTTGTATAGAATTGTAAATACATCGTAAAGGTGGCTAAAGATACCCAGCCCGAAACATGCAGGTTCTCAGTACTCATTTTTATCCACACGTTACTGTTACCAGAGGGACAAACAGAGGAAGCTTGGGAACATTCCTAAAAGCAATGCTTTTTCGCCAAATGGAGAACATTATATATACCGTAGTTTCACTTACTCAGGCTTTGAAGTTTTAATGTGCAACTTCGGGGCGTTAATTGAAGACGTAGAATACGGAAGATGAACAATAAAATAGCATTTCCTTTAAAAAGAAGTCACAGTTTCACAAGACGGAAAAAAAAGACACACTTACATGTGTTCGTGATTAGTATATTTGAGATATATAGATACCTAACGAAGTAGAAGTGCGGGTAATATCTGAAGCCTCTAGAATGCAGCTGAAACACTCTGCATGTTCTGTTATAGCTTGTGGGTTAGTTGATCTGTGCTGAGAGAGTATAAAACAGATTTATGGAAGTAGAGTCTTTACGGGTAATTTCTGGCGGGTAGAACATGCAGGATGGTATAATTTATTGCGTGATTGAAGAAAGTTTTAAAACTCTGATATATTGTAGGAGAGTTTCAAAACTAAGTTTTGTGCTTGATTATTGATTATGCGGTGGCAGAGAATTGTCGAACTTTACAAACAGGAAACTGATATTAGCGTCTGCATAAACCTGAAAGAATGTACGGTATTTAAAAGAGTGTTATAAATTGGTTAAAACCAACATGTTAGATTTTAAAAATTCTGTTAGTTATACTAATGAAACATTCGATAGTTTCATGTAGTATATTCACTCTTAAACCTTTATCAACTAAGAATAACCTGAATTATATTTGAAGACTCTGTCCTTACCTCGCAGTAAACACATTTCGTCTCGTTTATAGAAACCATTCATCTAATGCTGTGTAGGGAAATAATCGCTGTTTGTTCCGAGATCCATAAAAAACACAAAAATGCACTTTGTGGGCAGAACGTTTATATTTTGCTGTTAAACCTGGCAGTATATAAAGTAACCACTGGGCTTTAACCTTTTAAATCCTACTGGTTACGTGACGCAACAACAGCATTAACGTTCAACAATTGTACATTCTGCCCACACTGTGTTTATGTGTTTTTTATTTATCTCACAACAAGCAGTGACTTTTCCCAATATTCCGTAAACTGATTGCTTTTTATAACTGACATGGAAAGTGTTTACTGCGCGGTACGACCTGGATCTTGAACTAAAATAGTATACCCTTTGTCTTTAAAAGGTTAAATTATCATGTCTGATGTAGTTTTCCCTTAACTTCTAATAAATGACGAGCAATATACTTTTCTACCGCTGCACTTGAAATTCAGTATCACATTCTGAATTGGAAGGGTCAGTTCCAAATATGGCAAGAAGTTACCACGTATACATTTTGACTCAAAGTATTTACTAACTGTGACTGGTAAAAATTTTACAAGAACTGGCGTTCAGTTTCCTTCCGAAGCACTGTTGTCTGGAGACCATCTACACGGCGTCACATACGAGAAGATAAAGTCTTTATATTCACCGCAATGAGAACATCAAATCCGACGTAGTTTACGACTACTTGGTTCTGATTTGTTGGATCTCGAGGTTGTATTCGCTGCGTGATGAAGGAAGGATAAACGTAGCTCGTCGCTCTCTCATAACGTAGACTGGGCTGTGTGAGCTTTGTGTTTTGAATTTATACATCAAAGATGTTCTTGCGTACACTGCATGCACATCACCGACAAGTTGATGATCTTTATTGCTGTGGGTTTGTATGCTTCGTCATTAATCAGGCTTTTATGACAAACGTTATGTTGTTGGCCCCTTATTATTTTGGCTTCTGAGGGCTACAGAGCGGCAACTAGGTACTACGTGGAGCCCCCCTATTTACCAGAGCTTGCTTGAGGACGAAACCTCATCATTCAGTGAGTACGCTGACAGAATCGTTCTGCCACACTTCCGTCTCCACGGTGATGTAATTGTTTGCATTCAGTGTCACAACCAAACACATCCTTCATTCATACAAAATAATAGAACGTTTAGCATATGATCAGAACATATAACTGATGACAACACTAACCAAATACTGCATCAGTAATATGACTATTAACAACACTAACCAAACTGCACCATTAATACTAACGACGACAACACTAACCAAATATTGCATCAGTGATATGACCGACGATAACCCAAAGCAAATACTAAACTAATAACTTGACTGATGAGAACACTAACGAAACACTACAACAATAATATGACGTGATATCACTAAACAAATACGGTACCAGTGATTTCGCTGGTGACAGCACTAAAATACTGCATCAGTAGTGTGACTATTAACAACACCAACCAAACACTGCACCATTAATACCAACGACGACAACACTAACCAAATACTGCGTCAGTGATATGACCTGTGATAACACAAACCAAATACTACACTAATAACTTGACTGATGACAACAATAACGAAACACCACAACAATAATATGACGTGATATCACTAAACAAGTACTGTACCAGTGATTTCGCTGGTGACAGCACTAACCAAATACTGCATCAGTATGTGACTAATAACAATACTAAACAAATCCTGCACCAATCATATGACTGATGAAAACACTACCCAAATACTACATTAATAATATGAGTGATGACAACACTAACGGAACACTACATCAATAATGTGACTGATGACAACACTAACCAAATGCTACACCAGTCGTATACATTCTGCCCGATTATTCTTCCGCGTAACATTCACACAGTGAACGTTCCTTCCTGTTACACGCACCCGTCTTGCGCCACCGCAACTTTAGTCGGTCGGCTCTGTGTGTGTGTGTGTGTGTGTGTGTGTGTGTGTGTGTGTGTGTGTTAAGTTTACTATGAGCAGACAGGGCTTTGTGGCGTGTCTGACGCACTCCGTCTTCTCTGTGCAAAGTCAGTAATTTTTATGACATGAAAGAGTTTCCAAGTAAACGTGCAGTCGCTGAACTTTGAGTAGCACTTGGCTAGCCTAAAATTATAAAGAACCATGTTACGTGACACGATCAGGCATCTAGTGTTCAGTGGTTGCTGTGTATACTACATGTTTGAACATTTACAAAATTGCATTTCATTCATACGGGTTATTATGGGTGTCTGTGATCCTAAAAATAAACAGTGTTAACTCTTTGGGGGTTTCACTGTGGAATAATTGTGTTTCCTATGCGGTATGAACCCACTCTTGAAGTACCAATTTAATGTGTTCTATGTCCGTGCACTGTATTATGCAAGAACACTAATCACCAACAAATGCACTAAGAGAGTTTTATCATCAATCGTAACGCACGCCTACATGTTTCGACCCTGCTGGGTCGTCTTCAGGGAGAACTTTTTGTTATCGTTACACTAAGGTTGCACTTTATAGTTGAGTGAGAATGTGCTGTTGACTGCGTACTGCGTTGTTTTTGGAGGCGTGAAATCCCTGCGGTCCCGGCTTGCAAGCCGGGACCACAGTGAGTTCACGCCTCTCGTACACAGTACACCACGGTTAGCGGTATAGCGTAGACTGAACGTCACAGTTAGCAATACAGCCTATATTGAATATCACGGTTAGCGATATAGCCTGCAATGAATATGACGGTCGGGGGGTGGCACTGCTGCTTTATAATCGGGACGTGTCCTGTTTGATAGTCGGACGGAAACAAGCTAATTGGCGTGATGGTATTTTGTAATTTCTCAGTCCATCTAGGTGGATGGCTGCCCTAGTACTCGCAGGTAGGCCACGACCGCTGCCTGCTACGTTCTTGCACTTTGTTATTCACTGTTCATACTCTGGTTGATGCTGTATGTTTTTAGTCACAGCGATATTATGAAACACAAATGAAAGAGAGTTAAATAAATGACGAAAAAGTAATCAATAAATTAATTAAAAAAGAAATAAATAAGTAAGTAAGTAATGAATGAATGAATGAATGAATGAATGAATGAATGAATGCGGCGGCTGAGCTGAACTAGACGGGCTATAAGTTTGTAAGCCAGGAACATACGACCAGTTCTGGATTTATATGCGAAGTGTATGCATCCTCCAGATTCGAGCGTTAAGCCTGTGCGTATTCTGAAATTTCGAAGTATTTAGATTTGATTGAACGTTAAAGCAGATACAAATTACGATATGTATCTACTTTAATTCAACGTGAAGGTAGAATTGTGGTTAAAAATGTACAGAAACTGAATACAGAAGTTCGTCTTTATGTTTGCTGATGCAGCTACATAATAGATGTCACTTCCAAACTGAACCGTCCCGTCATTAGCGAAGTGTAATTAGCGGCTATTGTGCTGTATTTGTTACAAAAGGGGAGAAAATGCTTTAATGGCAGAAGCGAATCAAATTTTGTAACCGTTAGAATCATTTGACAGCTAGGACTTCTCACGTACACAGAAATCATGCATGGCAGATATCTAGTTGTTTGCTGCTAGTTCACGTTGACAGTACAGCTACTGTGAAGTGTGTGGACAGACGAAATAACTAAAGTCAAAAATTAGACAGTAGACCTGAAACTGAATGCTTTATTCATGGTGCAATTATTGCTGCTTTTTGGCACGTTTACAAGAAAATTTGCAAAAGTACTCCTATTAAGTTTGTTCATCGACCTGAAACAACCCGAGAAGAAAGAAAAGATTTTCATGAAATTTTATATTGCGTATGTATGTTAGTGTTAGCTGACATATGATGGTCGCGGTGAAAACGTACAGAAACAGTGAAGGGTCATGTAGGTGCAGAGCCACACGTCTTTCTGTACACAAATCGAAGATTAATCCTTTAAAGACGAAACGTAATCTGTTTTGTATAAAGACTCTGTGCGTACCGCGCAGTAAACACTTTCAACCTCAGTTATAAAAAAGCGAGTTGCTGATGTTTACGGCAAAAGTTGCTGTTTGTTCCGAGATATGTACAAAATACATAAACGCGATTTGAACACTACGGAGAATTATTGAATGTTGAACGTGGTGGTACGTAAAGTTACCGCTAGGCTTTAAAAGGT
>BLKM01005549.1:406857-440503 GCA_013340265.1 Coptotermes formosanus | reverse complement strand
AAACAGCGATTATTTCCCTATACAGCATTAACTGGCTGGTTTTTATAACCGAGACGGACTGTGTTTACTGCGCGGTACGGACTGAGTCTTTAAATACAATACAGGTTAACTTTCATCTTTCGGTGTTTCAGAGATGAGTCCCAACGTACTGCATCTGGCTGGGAATTCAACCTGCCAGTGAAAGCGAATTTTGCGGCGGATAAAATAACATTTAAGCTCAAGCTCTGGGGAATGAGTTGGTTGTGTTTAACCATAAATGGATCTTTTCCCTGCAATTCCATTTCAAAATACCGCTACCTCCAACGAGCACACAAAACAAACAGACATTTCACACTCAATTAACTCTGGAGAAGGAACATTCAGCACTTACCGTTCATCGCAGATGGCAGCACCGTGTATCGGAGAATGAACTTCACCTGGTCCTGACGCGGTCCCCACTCCTGCAGGATTTCTAGTGGTCGGTCGTCATCCCGCAGCACGCGCTCTGTGGAACAGGCAACAGTTGCAATCAAAAGCGACATATGAACGTTTCCAGACAACAGAAGTACGAATAAGCTTTCAACAGCAAACCAGAGTTTAAAAAGATTTCGATCTTCTAAGATGTGACGCTGGGTCGTTGAATGATCGCTCGCAGGAAATTCGAAGAACCGTGGTTCCTCCGAAACGTCTGAAACCATTCATACAGCTACCTAGCGTCACATGCGCGAAGACTGGATTCCTGACGAGTACCGCTGAGGGAAGCCCAGATCCCGCAGGCTTACAGAGCCCACTGGAACGCACGTCACAAATTCCTTCCTTAGCGCCACTTCTTCTGCCAGCTCACTGCCCGCACTCTGCAGGCGAATGGCAGAAATCAGCAATGGGAGCAAAATATATATAGTCGAACTCGGTTATAACGTCATGAAAGGGACTGAATATTTTGTGTCGTTATAAACGAGTGTTGTTATAACCGAGGAGTACAACGTTATGGTTCGCTGGGAGGAATTAATTGGCACCACATTATATCTGACGTTATACATGAGGTGTCGTATAAACCGATGTCGTTATAACCGGGTTCGACTGTATATATGAAGAGACGAAGGCGGTACACGCACTTCCATCCTAGTGAGCGCGTCACGCACAACGTATTCTTGACAGGACAGTTTTAGTGAGCTACTGGACACGTGCCAGTCATGTGACGGACAACCGCACTAAGATTCACGCGCTAGTCCACTGAAACACTGTTACCATAGCAACCGAACAAAACAATCTCTGACTTCCCTCAATTGCAGGAACTATATCTACGCCTCTCCCTAGGCTCGTACCGCGCGGAGAACACGGGCTGAACTCCAGAAGTCGACATGACGTCAGTACGTGTCTTAGCCCTCGCACTTACTGCGGCCAGCATTATAAACAGGAAGACAGCCACTGTGCTTAAAGTATGGCATTTCGTTATCCCTTTAAAGACGAAGCCCATTTGTTTTACATAAGGACTCGGTGCGTACCGCGCTGTAAACACTCTCCACTTCGGTTATAAAAACCAATCTCTTAATGTTTTATAAGGCAAAAGTTGCTGTTTGTTCTGAGATCCGTACAAAACACATAAACGCAACGTGGGCACCACGTAGAATTTTTTAATGTTAAACCTGGTGGTAGGTAAAGTTACCGCTAGGCTTTAAAAGGTTAGGCAAGGTAACCTAACGGGTGTGAGCATTTAGAGACTCCACACTGTGAGAAAATAACCTGGTTGTCGAAATCTGCAGCCCACCCAGAGAGGTGACTGCCGTAGTGTTGACAATCAGATTCAGAAAGCGGAGTTCATCAGACCAGGATAACGCTGCTCCTTTGAACTCTGCAGCAGCTTGTCCTTCCTAACCCTGCACAGGCTAACAGTTACTGCGCGACACTCAGCGCCACTCGACACTGACTGCGCAAACACGTGACTTTTTTCAGCTCGGCGTCGCAAGTCCACTGGAGCGTAAAACATTTTCGTGTGATTTGCTTGCTGGATGCAGTGAATTAACGGAGCGTTCGGTGACCAAAACGGTCGTCGCTTCTTCTCCCCCTCCCCCTCCCGCCCGTGCTGCGCCACTCGTTAAATGACAAGCAGTTCGGTCCTTCCAAATGCACAGAGGGCGTGTCCCTGTCTTCACGTCACGTGACTTAATTCTGTTACGGAGGAATAACCTTACATTCCGACTTGAAGTGCCGCGTTCCTACATTTCCGTTAACAGCTCGATGATATCAGCAATTCCAGGCTTCCGCCGCCATGTTGAACAGATCTGCGCTCTTCTGGGGTAGTACGTAGCGTCGAGTGGTAATCCCTTGGCGACGTTTCGGGACAACGTATCGGTCCTATCTTCAGGGGTCAAGAAGTCCAAGAAAAAATCACCTTTCTATTGTTTTATTGTTAAATATGGCGGTACATAAAGTAAAGTGTCAACTAAGCTGCGATGCACCCGGACTGGCTGCCAGTCCTTACGCCTGTACATTTCGCAGTTAGACGGCAGCTAACAGCAGCCGAACACCCTGTAGATTAGCGTCTAACAATATTAATGATGTTTCTTTTTGTTTATCAGACCAGACGCGGGGAAAGCATGCAGACGCGCCGCCCCGCACTATACACACCTACTGTTCTTCACTCCTGACACAAAAAGAATTCGTATTAACCCTGTATGAAGGATGACGTCATTACCGGTTCTAATGTCCCACAGCCGCGGCGTGCCGACATCAGTCTCTGCCAGATTACGCCCTGTTTTTATCTGCGAAACAAAATCTCATTATCTGACGCGAATCCGTTTTCTTTCTCAACTTCCTCGCCAGTTTTGCGCCGCACTAAAATTGTCTGTTTTATCGCGCGTCATTTCCGTTTCCAGACGCCGAGGAAAAGTTTCGCGGGGTTTTTAAAACAGGCCTTGCGGGTGCAGGGTGGAGGAAGGGGTTGTTAATGTTTGTGTATCATAGACTTCCATACAAAGTGGCGCACTGCGGCGGGGACACGCCTGCCGGGTGATTGAGTTTCACCTCAAATGAGAGGTGCTACACAACACCCCCCGGCAAAGTGAGGTTATTGGAAGTACCCCCCCCCCCCGGTCGCTGCAAGATGCGTTAAATGAACTAACTGCACCTTTAGCATCTATACAATCAAAATATGTAAATGGAAAAGCGCCGTGAAAAACATACCCCAAACAAAACCAATGATAATAAAATTTAGAGACGTGTCCTCCAGTTTTGGATACACAAATCGTATTTTCCTTTGCGAGTGTTATATAGGGTGTTTTTTTCTATTTGACCGACAAATGCCTGCCCGACGCTCTGGTGAGTTTTTATTAGACTTACTTACTTACTTTCTTTCTTTCTTTCTTTCTTTCTTTCTTTCTTTCTTTCCTTCCTTCCTTCTACCTACTTGTTCACAGCAGGTGTCGAGGTTTTGTGATTTCACTTGATCACACTCAGACATACCACAGTCGGTAGGATTCCTCTGGACGAGGGATCGGCCCGACGCAAAGACCTCTACCTGACAGCACAAACACTGTACAAGAGACCAACATCCATGCCCCCGGTGGGATTCGAACCCACGATCCCAGCAAGCGCTCGGCCGCAGACCTACGCCTTAGACCGCGCAGCCACTGGGATCGCCTAAGACAGTCTCTCTAAGGAATAAAAAGTGTAAATGGAAATATCGTAGTCGCTGAGTTGGAAATGTGCTACACACTGGCAATTCTTTCACACAGCCAACTCTACGCAACACACTGCTCTGTAAAACACACTGGCTCCTCGGCTAGCCAGTAAATTCCTTGGGCTTTGTGGAAACCAAAGTTTCAGCACCGTGTTCAAAACACCCCACTACTTTCCCCTTTCCTGAATCAGATTAATACAGTTCACACTCTCCAATCCAGGATCTTTAAGGTTCATTTTAATATTATATTCCCATCTACGCAAACGCCTTCCATTATGCTTCCTTCCTTCCTTCCTTCCTTCCTTCACTTGCGATACCAAAAACCTGCACGCATTTCTCTTGTCCCCCATACGTGCTACATACCCAGCCCACTTCATTCTCTTTGATTTTATCACCAAATATCATCTGGTACGGGGTACACATCATGAAGCTCCTGATTATGAAATTGTCTCCAGTCTCCTGTCACTTCCGTCCTCTTAGGCCCAAATATCTCCGTCAGCACCCTATTCTCGAACACCCTCCACCCATGTTCTTCCCGTAACCCCAAGATGCACACCCCTACAAATGCAGGCAGAATTGCGTTTAATCCAATCTCACACATCCTTAAAATACACGAAGAGTAAGAAGGACGGAACAGTTACTTTATGCCGAAACGTCGGTAAGAAACTACCATGCCACCGTGCGTAAAATTCCGAAATATCGCATGCCTCAAAACGTAAGGTACCGCACAGTGATGCGTGCGTTACTTTGGAAGAGAAGGCAAAATAAAGTGGCATTCAAAGTTCAATAGGCTTGCAGCGGAGGGTGCACGGGAGGTGAGGAGGAGGGAGAAATATGGCGCCTAAGAAATGTCTGGAAACCGTAACAATGCCTGCACTTCCTCTCTGCTCCAGTGACTAGATTTTACTTCAAAAACAAACACTGAATGTGCGATTGTTTGTGAAGTGCCTTCCCACGTGCACAGAACGCATATGCTGCCGTCTACAGATGTCAGCCGTACACTTGCACCCGCACTAAATGGACATAATGTGAAGACCGTCGGCTCGCACCTCACAGAGAACACACAGTTTCAATAATATCGGCGAAATATTATCATAAATATCTTCACCCAAAAGTCCTTATTTCTGTCCGAAATCTAGACGTGTTGGTACGCCTGTAACTTGCCACAAATTTAAAATGTTTAATTGCACGAAAACGCGTCCTGTGGGAGTCGCGCCGGACAGATGTGACACGGTTAGTGGACGCTTTTAGCAAGTGCTTTGCCCAGAGCGACTGCAAGACCCTTACCAAGTAGCTAGCATTCAGCAAGCCAAGTTGATGATAAACAATACAAGAGAACGCAATACCAAGTGGCACTGCACGTGCCCAGTGTTTTCCCCTACATACGCAAAGGCGTGATGTGTAGCAAACCAAGTCTGGGCGTCCCGCTGCATTCTTCTGGACCGTCTCCAGGTACTTGTTCAGACTAGTTCCAGCGCCGATTGCTTCAGTTTTCGTTTCGTTTTCTCTGATCCAACTGCAGACGTCTCTCCACAGCAAACTTTTGTAGATAACGCAGGGTCAGTTTGGGTCAGCTTACATTCTGTCTTGTAAATGTGACCAGTTACGTGTATAAATACACTTCCACTGCGCTACAGCACGCAGCATCTGAAACTTTTCCACGTGCAGTCCTATTCACAGAGACTAAAACCGACACAAAGCCCAACGCCTCCTCCCATTCTTAAATTAGCGTTTTTAAGTGCACCACGCAGAAGCAAAGTGCACCATCCAAACACAGTGCTGCGAACTCAGGTCTCCTGGCACTAACGCTGTGCTGTCATTTTCGAAGGATATTACTGCTTTATTTCTCATGGCCTAGAATTGTAACACGGCTCTTTCTGCGCTGCTTGACTCTGAATATGAAGAATCCAGTATCTGTCGAAACGTCGGTAACTATTTACTGATCGACAGGCGAAAATCTCAGGAAAGTATGGTTTCCACTTGGAATGAAAGGGATTTCAACGTTCCACATGTCTGACACGGATCTACACAATTAAAGCGACAGGAGACGCCAGCGTCGAAAGACACGGTACTGATGCCCCGACTCGCTTTGTTGCTGTAACCAGGCACTCCTGTTTCTACACGATTCCATTAAGTGCAGCACGCTGGCAAGCACTGTAGTGTCAGTGACAGGCGTCTCACTAAACCGATGTAAAGAACGCCTAAGTGACGGATGAGAACGCATTAAGTGCACAGATGAGTCAGACCTCGATAAAGAGCCGTTTTACCCATCTCTGGTTACTGCTGAAATCAACCCACTGTATTACAGACAATGCAATCCTGCGGCGGTGAAATTGCCTTTCAAAGTTTCACTGCACGATCCACTGTAGTGGCAAGGCGAAGCTGCGCGCGCAGAAACACAATCACAGATGGGTGAAGCTTGCAATTGTGCGGCCTGCTTCGCAATTACATCACTGACACACTACAAGAAGTAAACGCGTAGCATGTAGGGATCGTATTCATCCCGGTTTTACCGAGACACTCTCCTTGTGATGCCTTTTAAAGAGCAAGTGCCGTGCAAAATAAATTCGTTTGTAGATGCCAAATGTTCCAGGTTTTTCCAAGTTATGAAAGTGGGACATTTATAACAGTGCGTACGCACATTCTGACTTCCACACGTTGGGAAAAAAACGTCTATAGCAGCAGGATAGCGATCAACCGCGTAGTGACAGGGACGAAGTGGAGAGGGCCAGGAAGATGTGTAAACTGGTGACTGCAGGGTGTGGGCTGAGACTGCGTCGGGCGGGCAACGGATGTGAAGGTACCTGACCGTCTGAATTCGGGACGCATTTTTGTATCTACACGTAACAATTTTGTTACCTAATTTATCTCGCTGTAGTAACATTAATAAATTACTCTAGTCTTTTCACTGTGCGGCAGGTTAAACACTGTGTCTTCTGGTCCCACGCCCTTGTCAGAGACACGTCTTTTGTTCTTACAACCAGCGATCCCTAATAACATGAAGGTCTTGCCTGCCTGTCTGTCTGTCTGTTTCGGTTTAAGAATGGCCATTCAGGAGTAGACAGAACTTGCTCCTACTACACTGTAACGCCCTGGTGACGTCACATTGTGACAAGGCTCCGGCTGCCTTTGAAACTTCGGCATATATTTACAGTCGACAAACTATAACCTCCCAGAAGACTCGGCCCTTCGCCAGCACCGCTGTGATCACCTCAGATGTCACTACTGCTTGTGAGGGTCTGCAGTGAAAGTTGTTCAGAAGGATCCAGTTTGAACCCGTTTCGGTGCCATGTAACCAACTGCATGGAGCAGCGTCATTCTTCAGAAGCCAACAGGTCCTCTGTTGGTAAGTACATTCGCCCGAACTTTATGGAAAAAAATGTTCATTACCGTGTTCACAACAGCCGGCCATTTTCCCTTGTCCTCAGCCAGATTAACCCTGCACGCCCCACCCCTCTACTCCTTTCAGACCAGTTTTAATATTATCCTCCCATCTGTTAATATTCAATGGGAGGAGGACGTTTCTTAGCAATTAACAGGGTCCGAGTCACACTACAGACACAGTCACGTTGCAGTCACACCCTTCACTGTGCCTCGGTAGCAGTGTCCGCACTGGCGGTCACAGACAGATGCATTTAAATACAAGCAAAGAATATGAGCGAACTGTGATCGGACCGTGAGCGGACCGTGAACGGACCGTGTGCGGAGCGGAATCGGGCCTAACAGTCGCACTAAGCATTTCCGTATCTTAGCGACCAGGATCGATATTATGGAAGGAAACGTTCCCGACACACCGACAATCGATGCTACAGGAAGAACCGCGTTTGGTGGCAAACACACAGCGATCCGAAAGGAAAGCCAGTTTTGTGGCGACTTACTGCAAGTGTTGCTGCCTGATGGCGTCGCCGAGCTGAACAGTGTCTTTGCCGACGTGACAACCATCACTGTTGTGTCTTCAGAGGGTGAGCGAATCGGAACACCAGAATCCAAGACGCGCCTGCTGTTGGTGTCCTGTGCGTACGCAGGCGCGTCACCCTTGCACACAGTACGTCACTTGTTCTCCAGATGGGACAAGAGAAAGTTCTGTCACTTCTTTTACACCATCACCGGTAAGTTTCCGCTTGAGTTGACTCAATCACAGAACGACAGGAGCGAGCGCGCACGCACGCACGCGCACACACACAGGCACACTGAATCAGAGAGGCGGGGCAAAATGAATAAGTTACAAAAGCAAAGATACTGGTTCTCTTGATCAAGTTAAGAGAAAAATACAGGCACACTTCATCACTTATACAAGAAAAATAAACGCTCTCCCCCTCGTATTTATAAGAACAACTTCGGCTCGTCGGTTTCTTGTAAAAGAAGAGTACACGTACACTTACTCACTGATAAAAACAGTACTTCTTGTGTGGGTTATTTTCTGCAGCTACCAGTACCTCAGGCTACAGGGCAAGACGGTACGCTAATTCACGAACCATAAACTGGAAAGGACTTTAATGGAGCTGACGTGTCCAATTCGAGATACTTCCCTGAAAGGCCTGAGGAAAATCAAGAACTACATCAGAACAGCCGACAGTCCAGTGCAGATTGGAACTAGGTACCTTCCGAGCAAAAAGCTGCACCGTCACGGCTACTCAGTCCGGTTATGAATAGCTGTGTAACATATGCCAGAGTTGGGGTTAGCACAGCGGTGTTGCTGGACCTCACCGAAGACCTGGGCCTTCAGGGTCTCCTCAGACACGAATGAAAAATGCCGTAGGTGTTTACAGTTTACAGTGGCACAGCCCAAAGACGAAATATCCGCGCCTTTCACCGATGTTTATACAGGGTCATTATTGCATCTCACAACTATCAGCTGCCACTTCCTGTCGGCTGGTTTGTCGTGTTAACGTAGCTCAGTCGGCCGACAGGCGAGTTCACACACTTAGCGGAGCGGCGGCGAGAAATGACTAACCGTACAGCAGTTGTCAGATAAAATACCGACAATTAATTTCTTACTTTTATTAAAGAGCACAATACGTACACTTCAACTACAAGAAGAACGTCACAGTGCTCGGCTGGTCCAGAAATCCCCCTCGTTTTATGTAACTTGAGTGCTCATTACCGTATTCACAAAATCTCACTATCTACCCTTATCCAAAACCGACTCAATCCACTCCAAAAAATTTGGTCCCAATACCTCGATCCATTTTCATATTATCCTCCCATCTACTCCCAGCTCATCCAAGGGCCCATTTGTTCACTTCTGTTCCCTCGCACCCTTGCCACACGGTATGTGCTGGGTAACACAACACACAGTTTATAGGACGATACCAGATATTCTGTTGTCGGCACAGTCTAAGTAACAGCTTGCACATTACCGTATCTGCCCACTCTGCATGTGTCAGCAATAGGGCAGCCCATCGGCATGACTCCCTGCCCTGTAAATGAGTGTACTTTGCGCCGTTCTTGCAGGTGAGGGAGCGGTTATGCTGTGCAAACACCTGCTGTCGGCAGTGTTGATCAACCGAATCAATGTAATTTTTTAAGATCCACCAAACGTGTTTACGGCTCAGTCCATGACAACCAATAAGCAAATTACAATTTACTTTCCTCAAAACCCCCCACCCCCTTCGTACAATAATTAAATTATTTACTTAAGTACATTCTGACTCAAAAGCTTAGTGATCAGTTACAAAGACAGTACAAGGATACAGCCACAACAAGTCAAGGCACGGGGAAAAGCCTGACGGGGGGGAAGGGGGGGAACGGTCATGAGTAATTTAATTTGAAGCCCGAAGTAATCGGAAAAACAGCTTTACGGAACTACCTACCTACACAGCAATCTTACGGTACGGACTGTTTGGTAGGTACCACAGTGCCACAGCTGGTAGGTACCACAGTGCCACAGCAGCATGTGTCATTGATACGGCGTCAACACGACAACACGACAACAATAATAAAGACTACGTAATATTGTCAGCCTCACGGGGAAATACACGGCGCGCGAAGGAGGAATACACCAATAATAATAACAATAATAATAATAATGTAATGCGACAATTAACTACAAAAAAGAAAATGGCCAAATAATAAAAATGACAACACAAAAAACGCACAGTTCCTGTAAGCTACCCGTAACTTTGTTCAGTTAATAAAGAACTGAGGAAAAGCGACTTTTTGAGTGCAAAAACATCCACATACATGCAGTGCTAATGGTGCTAATGGTGCTAATGGTGCTAATGGTGCTAATGGTGATAATGGTGCTAATGTCATACTTTTTGTTTTTCTTCATGTTAAAATTTCGACGCAATTTGTTTTTCAAAGCAGCAAATGACACCAGCGGCAGACGACCGACAAACACACAGAACCAGAACAACCAGTGGTCTGAAGATTCAAAGCTGGTGGGACGTTATGGTTTGTCGATCAATAAACAATCAACGGCGTTTCGACGGTTCGTAGTGCCATCGAAACGTCGGTAGCTATTTAATCAATCGACACGGCTTACCATTGCACAAGACTCAAATCTTCAGCAACAAATACGTGAGAACGCCCAAGTCACGTGCCAATTAAATTCCTTCTGAAGAGGCATCCTTTACTGAAATTTAACGAACACCACGGTACATCGGTTGGTATCCCTGCATCGTACTCCTGAATTTTCGGGTTTAAACCTCGCTCCAGGCGCCGGCCATCTTGGCTAAGAATTTTTATTGTTTTTCTCAGTTACTCCAAGCAGAGAATGGGACAGCATCTCAATTCAAGCCACGACCTGTCTCCTGAGTCCTTACCAGTACACCCTACTTGATGCTTCATGTCACCAGACGCTATACAGGATGTAAAGTTTAAAATTCTCGTTGCGCTGTAACAGTTGATAGCGGGGCAAACGTTCACATAGCATTTTTACTCAGAATATCTCACGTAATAACTTCCTAAAGTTTTGCATATTTTAAGTGAAACACCCTGTATAATCTGAGCTACTGACAGCACCTTTAAATAAATAATACGTAAATGAAAGTGTGAAAGTTTGGAATGCTAACGGCTGCCACACCTAACCCTCCAGTCACCACTAAATACACAGTGACTAACGTAACAACCCCCTTGCTGACGTAACAAACCCCTGCTGACATAACAACCCCCTTGCTGACAACAGTCTTTCAGTCTGAAATCTAATTTCACGCCCTGTATTTTTACTTCCCGTGTTCCCCACTCGCAATGTCGGCACTACAAACGACACCACCAGTGCGTCGGAGTTTCACTGTAACCGCTGCAAACAAAACTACCGGTACAAACGGCACAAAATACGAACTGCTAACGCCTGTCCCGGACAAGTGAATTCCTCAAACTGAAAATAAAATCGCCTTTTTCGTTACGAGTGAAATGCACGAATATTGCAGTGTGAGTGATATGGTGGGGGACGGAGGGGGGTGGGGGGGAACTCACATGAGTCACGCAGCGTCACGCGGCAGGTGAAACGCGTATTGATCGAGCGGGCGGAGTTCCGAGCACAGATGGACAACACGTGTAGTACGACTGGGGGTGACTGGAAAACACTCGCAACTTTGCAAAACTGCACGGTACAGTGCCTGATAAGGCGAACTCAACTGGCCATGAACCTCCCCCTTGGTGTGGGATCAGGAACTTCGCCACTGGCATTTCTGTCTGGTTAACCTTTTAAAGCCTAGCGGTAACTTTACGTACCACCAGGTTTAACATTAAAAAATTCTACGTGGTGCCCACATTGCGTTTATGTGTTTTGTACGGATCTCAGAACAAACAGCAACTTTTGCCCTATAAAACATTAAGAGACTGGTTTTTATAACCGCAGTGGAGAGTGTTTACAGCGCAGTACGGACTGAGTCCTTATATAAAACAGATAAGCTTCGTCTCTAAAGGGTTAATCCATCCATTTTCCGGGATCCTAGTTTTCAAATTTCGTTTCAATATTATCCTCCAGTCTATCCACATGTCTCACAAGTGATTTTGACCCTTGAGGTTTCTTTATTAACCCATTCTTCAGCGTCCCGTTGCGTGCTACATGTCATGCCTACCACCACCAGCCAACCAACTCGTTACAGTAGCAAGACTCAAAAGCTGTACTCTAATTTATTGTTTGTTTAAAATACTGCGTTTTATTTGTGTCATCTAAAGACATTCTCAATTGCAAACGTGATACAGCGTCGGTGTTTTATCATCGATGAGTACGGAGCATTGGTGGAATGACAATGACAGAGTAAAACGGAAGTGTTCGGAGAAAAACCTGTCACAGAGTCACTTCGCCTACCAAAAATGCCAGACGGACTGACTTGAGTCTGAACCCGGTCCTTCGTGGTGTAACAGCTGCCCGAGCCATAACACGGCATACAGGCTTCTTGCAATGCGAAGTCGGTCAGCAGTTACATAACTGCACAGAGCATGCGCAGACGACAGCCCCTCTTCAAATGCTGCTAGTTACAATAAGAGTACGGCCGAATTCAAGTGTCCACAGATATTCCACGAACTATGCTGCAGGTCACGATTCACAACGAAGTGCGTGTTACCATGTGAGTCAAGTGCAATTGCAGCTGGGGGCTATTTATTTCCCAGGAGCACAGCTTTCAGAACTCAGAACTTCTGAATTAAAACACACAACAAACCAAATTATCTCTTGGGAGTCTGTGAATAGCAGTCACTTGTTTTCACCCTCCGCTCAGGCACGAATTCCATGACACGGTTCGCATTACAGGAGCACCTGTACCAACAGCGACCAGTAACTTGCTAGCTGAACCCCCTAACACTGCACACAGCTGCAGTCGGCACGGCGTGGTCGCTGCTTGGCTCGCCTCGGAACGGCCAGGCAGTGTTATACCTGTTTCAAAAACATTTACTGTGTTCGGAGTACACTCATAGCTGCAGTCACTGTGGACGCTTTTGAAACGGATAGGAAACGCCTGACAATGCGTGTACAGTGCTTCCCCTGTTACCAGCTTGCCTGTTTACTCCCGAGCCAACAACTAGCAAGTAATGTCGTCACAATTATACACCAAATTGCATTCGTGGGGAGACAAATTTTTAAGAGACATTTTTAAAACTGCACTTTTCTTCGAGATTCCAAAATTTCGGTACAGAAGTCAAACGTTTGGATTATGACTTCTGACAAGTACCGATCACGGACCGGATGGCACACATACGCCTCTGACAATGACGTGTACAGGTCGATAAACAAGCTTGCTCGACCAGCGCATCAGACATCTTACTGACTTCCCGTCACTCACTCACTCACTCACTCACTCACTCACTCACTCCGGTTCAGCTACGTCACTGCCGTTTACATCAGCATTCAACGTATCTGGGGGCCTTCACACTGGCAAATGCTCACTGTGTCGAACGTGCCTCATGGCTGCTGTCAAACTTCGGGCTTCTCTCTTACGAACTGACTTCCTAGTAATGGCAAATTCGTCACACTTTGAGTCCTGAGCTTAACCCAATTACATTTAAAGACCCAGTCCGTACCGCGCAGTAAACACACTCCGTCTCGGTTATAAAAACCAGCCAGTTGATGCTGTATAGGGAAATAATCGCTGTTTGTTCTGAGATCCACACAAAACATATAAACACACTGTGTGGGCAGAACGTAGAATTAAAGACCCAGTCCGTACCGCGCAGTAAACACACTCCGTCTCGGTTATAAAAACCAGCCAGTTGATGCTGTATAGGGAAATAATCGCTGTTTGTTCTGAGATCCACACAAAACACATAAACACACTGTGTGGGCAGAACGTAGAATTGTTGAATGTTAAACCGGGCGGTACATACAGTAACCGCCGCACTTTAGAGCGCCAAGCAGCAACAAGGTGCCTTAAGTAGCCTTTAGGATAACTCAACACCAGTGGGAAAGCCAACGACATTTGACGAGACCCGTTTATTCAGACTGCCAAAATATGAAACACGTTAAGCAGGATACACGGAGTGACCCACCACTCGTTCTGCGACGTCTAACTTGTCCAGTGTCCATGTCACAGATGACAGGATGATTGTGGAAGACGCTTACTGCCAGGAAAAAACTGAAAGGCCCTAATTTAAGTCTGTATCCCTGATGTTTCGCCTACCACAAATCCCACGTGGACTGCCCTGGGACTGAACTCATTTGTCTGGGTACGGAATTCGACTACTAACAGCCTGAGCAATGGCACGGTTAATGTCCCCTGCGTTACAACCAAAACGAAGGATTCATATCTTGTGGAATCTGACGCTCTGTTGCTGGGGGAATGAGATGAAGACATGACGATCTTTCGAAACGTTGGTACCCACTCACCCAGCGGCACACCGCAACATTCCAGAAAGCTGCAATACTCTGCAACACGGCTGTGAGCAAATGACAAACAAAAACGCGTTTCGGCCACTGTGTACAGAGTGCAAGGTAGTGCTGCGCTCGCACCGTGGGATGTGCCCGCGCGGTTGGCGCTCGAGTGACATTCTGACAGGAAGCAACAGCAAGCACACAGAGACAGCCAAAACGTACCCAAGCCAGCGGCAATTAAAATCAGCTACGGATAAAACAGGCGAGGTTCAGAGAGCGCAATGAAGGGGCCCACAAATGCAAGTCTACATGACTGTTGTGTGACAGAAGTGAACACGTGTGGGGCACGTGCAGACAGCCGAGTGCGGAAACTTGCAAAGCAGAGGCTGGAGAAGCGGCAGACACTTACACCTTCCTAATTTGGGAGAGAAGGAAATTCCTTTGGAGCTAAGAGGGAGGAACTAACAGGAGACTAAAATCACACACTGAGAAGCGGAATTTCTCGTTCTGTTAATCAACCGGTCTTCCAGAACCACAGTACTTGGGGGGGAACTAATTGTCCCAGTGCCACTTCGTCTACCACGTCCCATACGGACTGGCCTAGAATCGAACCCGGCCCACTGAAATGAGAGGATGGCAAACAGCCACCCCTGACCTATGTCAAAGCCACCAGTTGCTTACTCAGTAACGCACCGCCATTAGGAGGCCTGTGACCGCATATGCAGCAGATCTACCCTGGGCAGAGCCCTTCTGCTTTCACGGTGCGGCCCCTATCGACATCGATCCTATCCTTTTGAATAGGATATATAAAGCCTTCAGTAGACGGATCGGTCCAACCACTTGCCTTTGAATAAGATGAATATACCGGGTGACCTAAACGTCGCTTTGCCTAAATGGTGAAATATTTAAATATGACTGCCTTTTCTTACAGTCGATTCAGTTTCAACATTTGCCAACACTCTCGCTGCACTGGCCCTTGTTCCTATCAACAGTTGAAAATGTCACTTTCTGCTCGTGATTTGTTGTAAATAAAGCAGTTGATCCCGCAACGTGTGTATATCGCCAGCAAAGAGACTTTCGGGACACGCTGTATACTAAGTTTATCCGCACGCACGAGGGGCCACCATTATGTCCCCAGCTAGCTAGGCAGCTCATGGTCGGCCCAAGTGCTGATTCTCTGTTCGTAAGGTGGCACTCCTGCTTTCGTCACTGCACGACATCACGACTGTCCTTATTAAAATTTCAGTGCCAACTTTCACGTCCAAATCATCCCTCACCTGTCCGTGAACAAAATTTGAAAAGTTAGCGGCATCTGGCGCTCCGTACCGTGACAACCGAATGATCCTGCTAGTGCGTGCACTTAGCAACTTGCAGGGAACTTTACCGGATCCAAATTAAGTGGCAGCTTACATCTGTACTTTTCTCCGCACTATTTTTGCCACAAGTCTTGTAATAAACCCCCGTAAATAAAGAGAGTCTCGTTTAAGGTGGCAGGCAAACAGAAGAAACTGCTTTCAAGGAATTAATTTCATGCAACATGAAACTACAACTGCATGCAACTATCAGTTTAAATCCGGATATTAAAAAGGCAAAACGCGTACATTTAATTTTAAGTAAATACAAGTATCTGAGATTAGTTTCTTTGAAGCCATTTTACATATTTTTCCTTTCCAATGTCGGAAACCAAACCGCTGGTTTCATGCACGTTTAGTTTCACTTTGCGTTAAAATAACCGCTTGACGCCAGTTACTCTTTAGTGAGCGCCGCCCATGCCCGTATCAGCACTGCTTTGACTTGGGGGTTCTCTTCCCAGCTACCAGTACTAAAATTACTTGCAGAATCTTTTTTTGGAGCACCCTGTATTGTGGCCTCCTTTGAGTCAGAAATAGTGGAGTTTCTGCAACAACTGCAAAGAACACCGGTAAAAGCCAGATCACCCTGTGCACAACAACAACAACAACAACAACAACAACAACAACCTACTGACTGTCAGATGTTTCGACATGACCTCCGCCCTTACGGCAGCAGGTGTTACCCCTGTTCACACGAGCTTCACCGCCGCCGCTGGCCCCTACAATTTGCAATATTTTATGCATCCGCGCAAGCCAGGACACATTTCGTCCGCCGTTTTGAGCTTAGCTGAAGTTATTCTAGCAGTTATAAAGAGATACAGCGTCAGCCATTTTACAGGACACACACACACAAACACACACACGCACTCTCAAGCCTGGTAATTAGAATGCATAACGTTACAAGCGAGCACACGCAGCAGACAAACTGTGCACTGCACTGTATTCGCTTCGTACATGAGAAGACGTGATACAGGGTGTTACTTTATGCCTACACAATGCCCACAAACAAACCGTATGTGTATGCGTGTGCGTGCGTGCCGTTCTTAAAGACCAGCTGAACCTTCTGCCCCTGCTGGCGAACTGTAAACACGTACACATAATGCCGTCATGCGCAGAGTGTCGCCAACCGCTAAATAATTTTCGCGGAAGTTTCAGCACACTTAAGGCCGAGAAGCAACAGTGACCTGCACTGAAATGTGAATTCTCCATACACCAAAAGTCTAAGCGCTCCAGAGGGCCATGCAGCTGACTCCACAACCTCCATACTCCTGAAGCGATCTCCTGTTCGGGCACTGTGCGCAGTCGTCAGGCAACCCGCAACACGGCTGACGGCTACACAGGCTTTGTGACAGACTGTACCGCACTGTCTTTGTGGAATTAGCAAGTACATTGAATTCCTTCCTAATTAACAGTTCTTTCTGCAGTCTGAAACTACAAACAGGCACGCGCAGGCCCTCAATAAACACGTCACTACGCCTGAACCGCAGGCAGTACGCACAGCTTCCCACTACGTCGGGGGAACCTGTCACTGTCGCGGGATACATGAGGGACGCCAACCCCCTCCTGAGGCGTAGAGCTGAGACAAACTTGGAGGCAGTCCGTGTAGGGTGGAATTGTCCTTAGGCACTTACTGCTGCCTACTCCGACTTCAAGGCGTTTTTGTTTCGTCAAGGCAAGTGCCCATCCTATGATCTAATTCAGTGGCAGAATGCTGCACTCGGTCGGTACAGGCCGGTACACCGAGGAACCGCGTTGCACTACCGGAAGGGCCATGGTGTTATCTCCGCAACTGCCGGCGCCATCTATCCACTTATTCAGTGGGAACGCCACCTAAGGGGCAAGGGAGTGACGCTGACCTGTGCCTCCACCTAGAGACACAGTTACGAACGCGTGGAGCTGCACCTCCTCTCCTCCGTATGCCTACACGGTGTGCACAAAAACAACTTCATTTTGTTTTACTTTACATTACTTTCGTTTACTTTACTTTAATTCATGTTGCCGGCCAGTCAGTTCATGTTTCCACCAGAACTCTCCCTACTGACGGCCTGGCATACAGCAGTTCGTTACACCTTAACACAGTTCATTTCCTCAACGCACATTGGCGGCATCTTTGTACATATCTGCATTTTACGTATGCCCTTTAGGGTGTACCAATATTCCCTGAAAGGGACAGAAAGGATAAAGCTGGAAACCGAGAGGAAATGAAAACATGAAAAAGAATGGCACAGAAGTACAGAAATAAAAACAGACAACATAAAAGCAAAACACAAGAAATAAAAATACAAAAAAAAAAAGGATGAAGAAGCAAGTACAGGAAAATAAAGTTGAAAGGACGATAGCAACATCTCTACGTACAGAAGACGACAGGAAAGGAGCGTCTAATGTGTTAAGTAATCACATAAAGCGAAGAGATGTGGCTCAGTCATGTAGAAGGAACACACGGAGGGCTTCATTAGAGCGGCTGGTATTAAACTCTGCACGAAGTCGCGCTCGCTAACACAAAATGCCCTTAATTCTGAACACAGCAAATCTGCAGCTTGTGAAGTGTCTGGTGAGAAGAACACGCGCCTGAGAGAGTGACATTAATACGAAACATATGAACAGCGGGCCGCACTGCTTCATGCTGCTCACTAATCCGGCATGTCAGCTCGCGCCCTTCCGTGCAAAAAGCGAACAAACCCTACGCCTGACACTTGGACAGAACGTGTTTGCCACACGCACAGGTTGCGCAGCGCCGTCTGCCGGTCCGGCAATGGCCACACGGCTGGCTGGCTGGCTGGCTGGCCAACTCCCTACCTACCTAGTCTACTAACCAACCAACCAACCAACCAACCAACCAACCAACCAATCAACCAACCAACCAACCAACCAACCAACCAACCAACCAACCAACCACCCAGCCAACCAACCAACCAACCAACCAACCAACCAACCAACCAACCAACCAACTCCATGGGCCCGTCTCTCTCGCAAGACCACTTGTCCCAAGCCAGTCAGTAAACTGCTCGCAATATCCAAACCTAAGCTTCACCACAGCGCAACACCTCGCCACTCACCTCTGTCCTCAGCCAATGAATGAAATGCACGTCCTCCCATCCTATTTGCTTAAGATCGACTTTAATATTATCCCCAATCTAAGCCAAGAACATCCATAACGTCTCCTTCCTTCACCTTTGTTACCACAACCTTCTACGAACGTTCCACACACCCAGCCCATCTCATCGTCCTTGATTTGACCACCTGAATAATATTTCGTGAGCAGTACAAATCATGAAGCTCCTCATTGTGTAGTTTTCTCCATTCTTCTGTTACTTCCCCCCTTTAAGCCCAAATATCTCCCTCAGCGCCCTGTTTTCAAACACCCCCCTCCTGTTCTTCCCTCGATGTGCGAGACCAAGTTTCACACCCACATAACAAGCATATTACAGTTCCCTGTGTCTTAATCTTTACATGTATTGGTACAGAACTCGAACGGTCACACGCACCAAGTAACGTAACCTCACTCACAGCTGCCACACACTAAAGCTGCTGTGTGGTGGGTTGCATCCTGCCTTCCAACCCCGACGCTGGCTGTCAGCCTGCAGTGCCTACATCACGGCCTCACGCCACACGTTACGAAATTTGATACAGCGTCACATTTCGCGTCTTGACACCGTGCAGTGTGCCTTCTTGTTTACTGCCTCCATCTTCAGTGCGCATGAACTGATTCCACTGGATATTGCTGCTTAGTGGATGAAAATGTGCTCGTCCTACGTTCGTGGGTCGCAGGGCGCCGTCGATCGGTTTACATATTAACCGATCGTCACTAATTCTGTCCCTGAACAGTCTGTTATGTGCTGTTCATACGCAGCACGGTACAGGCGACTGCACAAATGTGGAGCAGAGCCTCTCTGCATTCACTGGAGGCACTGGCAAAGCCATGACACAGCCTGTTACAAGACCGGAAACATCGTGTCTACCCCACACTCAACGAACACTCATATTGCAGTCAAAAGCCGGCCAAATGTTCCGCACTGTATTTCCGTACCACAGTCCAGCCCGCGATCGTGTTCTGCCCGTGCCCGCACCATGCCCTGACCGTGACCGCCAGTGTCCACACTGCTACTAAAACAGTGACGCACACCTGTCCGGCAGAACGTGACTGCGCATAGAGGGCTGTCCGGATCTTCCAGGCATCCGGACCACCGAGGGCAGAGTCCATGGTACAGGAAACGTACAAAAATCATCACTCAGTGCTACAGCAAAACTCCTTAAGCCGGAAATACTGCACCGCACTTAAAATATAATAATAATAATAATAATAATGCGGTACTGTAACAATAACAATAATAATGCGGTACTGTAATACAACAATAATAATAATGCGGTACTGTAACAATAATAATAATGCGGTACTGTAACAATAATAATAATAATAATAATGCGGTACTGTAACAATAACAATAATAATGCGGTACTGTAACAATAACAAAAATAATATGGCAGTACTGTAACAATAACAATAATAATAATAATGCGGTACTGTAACAATAATAATAATAATAATGCGGTACTGTAACAGTAATAATAATAATAATGCGGTACTGTAACAATAATAATAATAATGCGGTACTGTAACAATAACAACAATAACAATAATAATGCGGTACTGTAACAATAATGCGGTACTGTAACAATAACAATAATAATAATGCGGTACTGTAACAATACAACAATAATAATAATAATGCGGTACTGTAATAATAATAATAATAATAATAATGCGGTACTGTAACAATAACTTCAACGAGAAACACGGGGCTGTATTTGGCCGAAAACTGTCCGGCCACACGAGGACCCGCAGTACCTACGGACGACAGAATTTTATAAACATACGCTAAAAATGACTGTCACTTAGTCCGCTCTTCCCCTGCGTGCCTTCCAGCACCCACTGTATCTTGTCTCCCCCCCCTCTCTCTCTCTCTCTGTTGCCATTACAATTTATGGCATATATGAAATTTGCTGTCGAGTCGGCTGCATGCGTAACAACATCATTATTACGCCAGGCTCACACATGTAATTAACACGCGGCGGCGGGGGCGGGGGCGGGGGCGGCGGCGGAAAACTTGCAGGCTATGGCAGTTCATTACGACAAACGGCTCCAGTTACAGCACATCCCGCGATTATCCCCTTTGTTGCACCGCTTCACGAGTGTTTGCACTCTGTTATCCGCGGATCAAGCGGCACTGCACAGCTGAACGCGCCCTCAGCCCCCCTCGCAACACCACTACGCGCGGTCAACCGTCGCCGGGACTGTTTATTGCTCCCGCAGGATTTGCAGTTAATTATACTTTCTTTCAGAGAACTGCATCGACGGACTTCACACTGCGACGGCCAGCGTTTCGTTTCGTTTCGTTTCCAAACTACCCATTGGATAGACCCGCAGCAACAAACACCGGGTTCAAAGCTGAGCCACCAAGTCTCCTACACGCGCGACTCCAGGCTTCCGCCGCGATGTAAATGAGATCTGCGCTCTTCTGGGGCATTACTCAGCGTCGAGTGGTAATCCTGTGCCGACGTTTCGGGACAACATATTGCTCCCCTCTTCAAGGGTCAAACAGTCCAAGAAGAAAGCCACCAATTCTCCTACACGGTTCGCGCAATGCACAGCGTCACTGTCAAGCTACTGCCTGTCTGACAAGTATTGCTGACACGGCATGCACGGTCACAGCAATACAAGGTCCGCCTGGCGTGCGCGTAGCAAGTACTGGGGCTACGCTGTGTCGTAACGTCAGCTTTTTGGACGTGTCGAAGGATCGCAGTGCTTTCTACTTCTGAGACAGTCTGAGAACAGCCGCACGGCTAGGTAGAGTGTGTTATACTGACCGAGTGTTTTATACTGACAGTGTGTGTTATACTGACAGTGTGTTATACTGGTAGTGTGTGTTATACTGACATTGTGTGCTATACTGACGGTGTGTTACCCTGACAGTGTGTGTTATACTGACAGTGTTATACTGGCAGAGTGTGTTATACTGACAGTGTGTTTTATACTGCAAGTGTTATACTGACAGTGTGTGTTATACTGGCAGAGTGTGTTATACTGACAGTGTGTGTTATACTGGTAGTGTGTGCTATACTGGCAGATTGTGTTATACTGACAGTGTGTGTTATACTGGTAGAGTGTGTTATACTGACATTGTGTTTTATACTGCAGAGTGTGTTATACTGACAGTGTGTGTTATACTGGCAGAGTGTGTTATACTGGCAGTGTGTTATACTGACAGTGTTATACTGACATTGTGTTATACTGACAGAGGGACATAATGTATCTTCGGTATTGTGATTAAAGCTAAATAACTCATTCAGCATATTTAATACTTCAATAACACAACCAAAACTTACACAATAATTACTTAATTTAAAAATCCTTGCATTTGTTATGCCTTTGCTGACGTGCAGTGCACGCTAACACCCAGGAGTATCAAGTATTTTGGGTCTGAAGGCTTATGACGAAAAATATTTCGAACTGAAATATCTTCGACGCCGGTTCAGACCGCGATAAGGCCCGTGAGAGGGCTTCGCGTGCCGAAACTGTGGGCACTCCAACTGCTCCACACGTCGCCCCGCCGTGGCCGCTTCATGCACACGAGTTCAGCCGAGATAGCTCAGATGGTATAGTGAGTAGGTTTGAGGCACCGCGCTACAAGCCGGAAGGTCCCGGGTTCGATTCCCGATGGTGTCATTTGAATTTTTAATTGACTTAATCCTTCTGGCCGCACTGTGGCCCTGGGGTCGACGCAGCCTCTAACAGAAATAAGTACCAGGGATATTTCCTGGGAGGTAAAGGCGGACGGTGTGTAGGGCTGACAGCCTTACCACATTCATGGTCCAACTGTCTTGAAATCTGGGAGCCTCAACCTCCTGGAACCCTCAGGGCCTGTCCAGGCCGGTACGGGGATCGCTTTACCCTACAGTAAGCAAGACAGGAAAGAGGTACTATCCAGGCCCCGAAGGACGGGCAGTCACCCATTTGTCATGTCGCTGAGCCCCGCTCACATTCCTACCCACCCAGCGTCTGGAGCACTCTGATGGGGGAGTAAAACGGAAAGAGCCTGAAGCTAAATATTCACCGCGGTCTAGTTACACAGTACTCGATGGATGGAACTTCGCCTCCACGACTAACCAACCAACCAACCAACCAACCAACCAACCAACCAATCAACTAAATAAACAACTTGTTAATGTCACGACTCACTCTTGGGAAGCTGACAGTTACACAGCCATTCAATAAATTCCCCGCATTTTATGAAACCCAGAGTTTCATTCCCGCCTTCACATCAGCCCGCCACTTGCACCTGTCCTCAGCCAGACGAATCTACTCCACTCCCTCACATTCTCATTTAACTCCATTTTAATATTATATTCTCATCTACGCACAGGTCTTCCAAGTGATCTCTTCCGTCCATGTCTCCCCACCAAAACACTGCATTCACTTCACTCCTCCATTCGTGCTATACGCCCCGCCAACACGCTTGGCAAAAGCGTTTATTAAACATAAACAAATTTTTATGTGACACTAAATTCCTACATTTTTACTGCCGTGTTCTCAGGTGACGGCATATAGAATCCTGTGACAGAAGTTAGCACACAGCACTCACCTTCCAAATTTTTTATTTCTCCTGATGAAGGAAGTGGTTTTACCCTCCGAAAAATAGTATTATAACGAACTGAAATTGCAGGAAAGTCCAAATACGTGTCACTTTGGCCTCACATAAACGTCACAAACTACGGACGTTTACCAGCAGACGACCTTGAGACACATTAGGGTTCCGAAGGACAAAGGCCGGTAGCCCGGAATATGGACTGACGTCATAACAGGATCAGATAAAAGAGACGTCACTAACCGTTTGGTTGGATTCGTCCTTATCAAAGTTGCATTGCACGCGTCATTTCTATGGAAACGGGCCACGCGGGGAAACAGGGCGTGCGCACCTTCATATCAAGGAATCAATTAGCCGGCATAGGAAGTGGGGATTCCCCGACTGAGGCACTCCGTGAGAACACCGACGCTCTAAACAGGGCCATATAAAGTGCCCGGACTGAACACACAGTACCAGAAGAAAAGAACAAAATGCTGTTCTCTAGGACGCAAAACTGTGTATGGAACGTTATAAAAAGTAACCACCCTGAAGATGGAGACAGCAGTTTCCTCGGAAACGCCAGTAGATTTTTACAAGAACGCATGACATCGCATCTCAGGAGACTAAATCAAGGCAGTAAATTTCTTCTTGAAAAGCTAACAGTTCCTCAGCAAGCCGAGAAATTCCGCTCATTCTATGCAACCTGAACGTCCATTAACGGGTTCACAACAGCCTGCCGCTTGTTCCCTTCTTGGGCGAAACAAGTGGAGTCCACATCTTGCTGAAGATTAATCCGTGTCGAAGTCTTCCAAAATACTCTTGCAGGTGTCCTTCACACAACCGTCCTTCCCTCTACAGGCCGCGTGTCCCACTCACCTCGTCTTGCTTGATTTGATCGCCGTCACGTTACGTGCTGAGCAGTACAAATCATACAGCTGTCCAATGCGCAGTTTTCTCCTGTATCCAGTCACTCCCTTCCTCTTAGGCCCGAACTGTTTCCTCAACACCACCAGCCTCTGTCCTTCCCTCAGTCTGCAAGTGTCACGTCAATAACATTTCAGCCTCCACCTGCAGACGTAATGCAGGCGGACCCAGGCAGGCCCCACACACAGAGACTAGCAGTTTTCCCCCCTCAGTTCGCTGCCCCACGTATTAACGTCACGCAGTCACAATTCCCAACACTGGAGCGCCGTTCTGTACAGGCAACTTCTCCGCCAGTACAGTACTACGGGTTAGTACCTACGAACTGCACAGGCGTAAACTGATCAGAAAAAGGAAACCGAGCAAAAAGGCATATTTCTGTGCCATATCAGGCGCGCTTTCCTGTGTCGAAGCACAGTGCTATAAAGTCGTACACTGAAAGGGCAGGTAGACTTCTACATATTCTTAACCTAGCCAAATATGGAGGTAAAGTATCTTAACGCTCCGGCCGCCTTAATGCCAGGGACAGTCTCCCGGTGCCATTGCGCAAGGTGGCCAAGTGAACGTCAAGAGACAGTCTGGACAGACGAAAGGTAAAGATGGAGCTGCCGTCGGTTGCGAAGTCCGCTGCGTTCTCCACACAACATGCATACATGTACGCATGTGTGTATGTCAGTACGCACCGACACATATTTCACACACAGCGAACTGCTGTGGTGTTTATTCTCTCCGTCTCCTGTTCATATGGCATAAATTCAGAGTGTGTGAAAACACTAACTGTAATTTTCACCGGGGGTTCGTGATGAAACGTGGAGACCCTGCAAAGTGCTGCTCCGTGTTGCGCGACAGACTGGCGTTGTGATGCGGGACAGAAATACACACACTCATGATAATTTGATACTTTCCTAAATTAAAAAAGTGTCTGCCAGGTAAATTTTAGCCCGTTTCTGCATTCGTTGTAGTGACACTATTCTAGTAACCCTCTAAACCCCAGTGGTTACTGTATGTACCGCCAGGTTTAACATTCACAAATTCTACGTTCTGCCCACACAGTGTGTTTATGTGTTTTGTGTGGATCTCAGAACAAACAGCGATTATTTCCCTATACAGCATTAACTGGCTGGTTCTTAGAACCGAGACGGAGTGTGTTTACTGCGCGGTACGGGTTGGATCTTTATTTATAATCATGTTAATACCGGTCGACGGTTCAAGCGACATTTTTCAAGCTAAGTGAACCAAATCTCCAACAGACAATGAATTAGCCTTTGTACAGCAAGCACCAACCATTCATCTCGGTATCTCAAAGCGCTTGAGTAGCAAAAATCACAGACGTTTCCGAGTTGCCAGTTGCCTCATTCTTCATGGCTGACGCGATGCGGCGTAGCAGACTGGCTGTGATACGGCGGCAGCACAATAGGCTAACACGTAAAGATACGTACAATCGTCACAAGTAAAGTCGTTTCTGTACCTAAAAACTACGTCAAAAACAAGAGGGGAAGAGGAGGCACAACTCCACCCATTCCTAACCTCAACGATAGAGGGGAGACGGCTGTAACACCCGCAGGCCGACTGCTCTACCTCACGCTTCCTACCCCACGGAATTACATGCCAGGCAGATCTGGACTGGGCTGCGAAGGCGAAGTCCTATACCTGTCAGGAGTCGAAACTCTGACCACTGACTTCGGTGCCTCTGCTGCACCGGTTCGAAGGCCCACGAAAGTACACACCTCACATTTAAATGACACAGCGTGAGACGAGCGACACAAGGCAACTTTAACTTCCCGGCTGACAATCAAAAATACTCTTAGCATTGAAACCACCTCGCTGTTAACAAATTAGGAAATGTCCGCAGCGCGCAACACTTCTGACTCATTCAGCAACCAGCAAAGACAACCGTAGGAACATGTGCCGCTTTTGTAACCACGGTAAGCATGGTGACCAGTCACTCAACGGTAACACTGCTAACCGAGGCCATCGTGTGGCCATGGTAATCACAGCAACCACACACACTGGCAGCCTTAGTGACAAATACTGCCGCAATACATTTAGTAAGCCGAGTATTCACGGGCATTCCAAGTATATGAAACAGGGTCTTAAAATAACGAACGCAGTGCATTCACACTACCAAGGCATTCTTTACTGTCAACATGTCACACAGTTCGACGGTACACGCCTCAGTGTAAGTCCACTTACACCTACACCGAATGCAGGAATTTCCCACCGCCGATTTTCACGACACCCACAAATGCCGAACAGCGTTACGTGCAGACGTTCACCGACGCCTCCAGTAAAGCGCGGGTGGCACTGGGCCGTTTTGCAATACACTCATGCTTGTTCGAGAAACTGTAAAGAAATCTAATTCGAAATTTAATGAGAATCCGACCAATGAATTCGTCGCTGCTGCTACGTCACACATGAACACACAGACGGACGTGTTTTCCGCACAAAGATATCTTTTCTTTACTTGGAGATGAAGGATTAATAAGCCATAAAAATGCAATCGAGGAAAAGACGGCCATGTTGAGTGTTTCTAGAAATTCAGCAAATTCCTTCATTTTATGGAACGCGAAGAATGATGCCCTGTTAAGACCCTGTGGCAAAACACGTATTATTTGAAAACTGGACATCTGTCGAGTCCACACACACACTGCATCTTCCTAAGCTCCACTTTAGTATTATACTCTTCAAAACCAGGTGCCTCTCATTTGGTACAGTGACTACGACACAGGCTAGGCGATTCGCCAATCGACTTCCAGCAGGGGCAAAACATATACAGTGCCTCGAGAAAGCCCAGACCGGCTGAGGAGCCCGCACAGCCACTTATTCAAAAGGTACACGGTGCCCGTTGCCCTGGAGTACAGCGGCCGGCGCGTAAAGCTGACCGTTCACCTTCATGTACAGCAGAGTTCAGGAAGAGGAGGAGTCGTTTTTCTTCTCCCCCTATACGCCTTCACGACGTGTACACGGGCAAATACACCTTGGACGAGAAGGTCTGCCCTTCAGGCTTTGCTCACATACCGTGTCGAAATCCATGCTACAAGCCCCAGCCACCCCATAAATCTTTATCCATTCTGTATAGCGACTCGCTGCGGACAGGACGGGCGGGGATCGAGCCTCGGTGGGGGCAAGATTTTCCATCCGCATGCAGACCGGCCCTGTGGCCCAACCAGCCTCCTGTACACAGACCGGCCCTGTGGCCCACCCAGCCTCCTGTACACAGACCGGCCCTGTGGCCCACCCAGCCTCCTGCACACAGACCGGCCCTGTGGCCCACCCAGCCTCCTGTACACAGACCGGCCCTGTGGCCCACCCAGCCTCCTGCACACAGACCGGCCCTGTGGCCCACCCAGCCTCCTGCACAGAGACCGGCCCTGTGGCCCACCTAGCCTCCTGTACAACGGGCAGCGGCACTATTCACCGGGGTTAAAGCGGTCGGGGCGTGGCGTTAATTAACCACCCACCCCATCTAGCGCCGAGGTTAAAGAAAGAGTACAGCCATATCGCTACTCCTCCTCTAAGCCTTCCTGGCCTCTTCCAGGGTGAATTTTGCCTCTAATAACATTTCCAAGTTACAATCGTGGATCTGCACACTGAGCAGTTCTACTCCTAGCCTCTTCTGTTTCCGATCCACGTGTTCTCCACTCCCCGCGTTCCGATCCACGTGTTCTCCACTCCCCGCGTTCCGATCCACGTGTTCTCCACTCCCCGCGTTCCGATCCACGTGTTCTCCACTCCCCGCGTTCCGACGCCTCACAGTGGCAGCCCAAGCGTCATACCCGTCTAACAACCAGTTCCTTAAACAGAATTTGACAGTCCTTTTTACCTGGAATTGGTGAGGGAGCACGCAGTGATATGTTGTGGGAAATACAGTTTTGCTTCCTGTCAATCCACAGGCGACGACACAAGTCCTGCCCTCCCACATGCAGCAGCAACATTACTGCACCGGTCGTTAGACCGCTACACACGTTCCCACATGTCGTGCCACAGAAAAAGAGAATTAAAACAAACGAACAAACAAACAAACAAACAAACAAACAAACTTTGTCCGCTGTAAGTCTGATACTGCGCGCTCCACAGGGGCTCTAAGTCACACTCAAGGGTGAAACAGGAAAAATTGCTTTTCCGTGTGCGGAAAAATGGAAGAACCAGAGAGACCAGAAAGTTGGAGCAAACAGCCAAGTGTTTAGGCCGGTGTAGAAAAACGTTTTGTTGAACAAGGAGCAAACAGTGGCTCTGAACCGGGCGCGGGGCACGAACTGATTGTCAACAGTACAAGTTTTGTTTCTATGCAAAGTTCATTTTGTACTAAGCCATTAACCTTTTAAAGCCTAGCGGTAACTTTACGTACCTCCAGGTTTAACATTAAAAAATTCTACGTGGTGCGCACATTGCGTTTGTGTGTTTTGTACGGATCTCAGAACAAACAGCAACTTTTGCCTTATAAAACATTAAGAGACTGGTTTTTATAACCGAAGTGGAGAGTGTTTACAGCGCGGTACGCGCTGAGTCCTTATATAAAACAGATACGCGTCGTCTTTAAAAGGTTAATAGACTAAATTCGCTTTTGACCCACCACTAGTGTCGCTGCAATCGCTACTCATGTAGCTGTAATTTATGCGTAAAGTTTGTTTTATTACTAAGAACAGAAAATCACCAATTACAGTCTCACCCCTCCCCCCGCTCCCTCCTCACCATAGTGCGTCTATTTTTTACAAATACATGGACCTGCCAAACATTCATTGTGACTGCGGCGTGCCTGACGCTGTCTCATCTATCTTCACGGCCGTTCCTCATTAAAGCCGAAACATGCAGCCAAGTTACTGTCACCTTGCATCGATGAGAGAAGTTGTGTCCAACTGATACACAGCCTGTAGGTATCTCTTCACCGCACCCTTCCTCAGGGGGCACAGTGTTAAAACACAGTGTTCATACCCCCCCGCCCCGCCTCACATACCCTTGGGGCGAAGTAATGAGGTGGGAATCTGTAAAAGCGTCAGAACGCCATGTCGCGTTACACATTCCCTCTGTATGTCTGTCTGCCAGGCCCCTTGTGTCTCGGAGTGTCTGCGCAACTCTGAAGTACAATAAGTTGCCTACCTGTCAGGGTTTACGGACGGACTGTTCACCGCGGGAAATTGGTTCCGGACGAATACCGGAGGAAATGGAAGAGAAAAAACATCTTTCCCGGAAATGACTGAAAAAGGAAGCATAAGATACGTTTCAATAGGAAGGCTTTGTTTACGGAGCGGAAATAAACGGATCAGGGGGTTGCTTATTGGATTCCAGATTTGCGTTTGAACGTGCTTTTGTCAGGAAACTGAAATGCGGGAAATGTGGAGGGGAAAGTACAACGTGAGGCTGAAATATCGGAACTGCTTTAAGAAAAATATTTGTGTATTTAGGTAGGGGGGCCCCCCCCCCCGGGGGGGGGGGGGGGGCTGGTATAGCCGTCATGTGCTGAAGTACGTCTACCTACAAGGAGAAACGGGTTTGTCAGCCAAGGCTTCTTGTAACATAAGCAGTTGCTGGTACTAAAGGCTCCAACACCTTGTGCTGGGTCGCAATGCTGTCTGTCTGTCTGTGTCTGTCTGTCTCTCTGTACACACTAACTAGAAGGAATTCAAACACTGACTTTAACTGCGTATTCCTTCCAACTAATGACGTAACACAAGCAGACAGAAAGCTGTGTTGACACATACTGCTCTTCGTTGCACGCAGTTACGTAACACGCAGAGTGACGTCACACTGTAAGTTTTATTTTCGATTCTATTCAAATTATTTGTAAAGCCGCTCACGAAATTTCAATTTTTTCCACATAAACATTCCTTTAATGTAATCTATTTCCTCCCGAATTTATTTGCTAAGTCATTTACTGCCTAATTCTTTATCCGTTACTTATTTATCCAACCGTTTCTTTACTTCCTCGCACGCTCACACACTTGACTGTCCAGCCCTTACTTTGCACGCACGTGTATCTCATTCACTTGCATTTTAAAATAATTCTGTTACAAGTTCCGCAGTTTACGTATAAATTAAGCACCTCTGTTATGCACGACGAAGTATCGACTACTGTCGAATACGATGACCGGATTAAGCAGGCACCTGCACTGACCTGTCACTGACATGAAGCACATCAGTCGGTACAGCTCGTCGTCGGTCGGGGTCCAATTTCGTTTTCGGCCTAAAAACGCACTGCTATAGCAGTGTGATACATATATATATATACACATATATATATATATTGCTACATTTTGTGTCGGATGAATTCCTTGGCACAGGTGAACTCAAGCAGTTCATATCAGGTCAGAAAGTCCACTGGTCTATTTGTCTAACGGCGCAATCACTGAGCAAAGAAAACAGCGTTTGTTATCAGCAAAGTTTCCTGAGCAGCAGTGCGTGAAGTCTGAAGAAAGTAGGTGATTACAGTAAGAGAAATATATCGGAAAAGAATGATCGATAATCGATACCTCGAATGCGATAAACAAGAAGCGGCTGCGATAATCCCCCTGACTTCACTTCATACAACACTCCCAGGCGAAGGTCAATAACGACAGATACTCTCACAGGGGAACCCTCGACGTCTCATAGGGCAGTCTATGGCTGGCAAACCCAGCGCCCTTTGTTGTCAAAATGAGACTCGGCAACTCGCGAGTGGCGGCGCGCTGCTGGGTATTAACCCTTTAAAGACGAAGCGTATCTGTTTTATATAAGGACTCAGTGCGTACCGCGCTGTAAACACTCTCCACTTCGGTTATAAAAACCAGTCTCTTAACGTTTTATAAGGCAAAAGTTGCTGTTTGTTCTGAGATATGTACAAAACACATAAACGCAATGTGGGCACCACGTAGAATTTTTTAGTGTTAAACCTGGTCGTATGTAAAGTTACCGCTAGGCCTTAAAAGGTTAATCGACACTTGACACGTGAACAGCTGACGGAACGCAACCCGCAACTTTAAGCACCCTGGAAGCCGCACCAAAACTTACAAATGGGCCCGCCCCTGGATCAGTCCAATGCAGTCCACACTTCCTGCATCCCTCTCATCACTCTGCCTATGTCTATGTCTAGCAATGTGCCCATCGCAGCTGCCGCGCGCGGTCTAAAGCGTGGGTCTGCGGCCGCTCGCTTGAGGGGATTGCGGGTTCGAATCCCGCCAGGTGCATGAATGTCTGTCTCTTGTGAGTGTTTTGTGTTGTCAGGTAGAGGTCTCTGCGTCCGGCTGATCACGCGTCCAGAGGAGTCCTACCGAGTGTGGTGTGTGTCTGAGTGTGACCGTGAAGCCTCGATAATGAGGGGGCCCTGGCCCACTGGGGGCTGTCGCGTCATGAAAGAAAAGTCTAGCAGTACCGCCGCTTGAGGTATTCGGAACATAACTTTGTGTGTGTGTGTGTGTGTGTGTGTGTGTGTGTGTACATATACCTATACAAATATTCATATACATACAGTCGAACCCGGTTATAACGACATCGGTTTATACGACACCTCGCCTATAGCGTCAGATATTCTGTGGTACCAATTAATTCCTCACTGTTAACCATAACATTACATTCCTCGGTTATAACAACACTCGTTTATAACGACACAGAATATTCAGTCCGTTTGATGACGTTATAACCGAGTTAGACTCTGTGTGTGTGTGTGTGTGTGTGTGTGTGTGTGTGTGTGTGTGTGTGTGTGTGTGTGTGTGTGTGTGTGTGTGTGTGTAACATTTTCGCATCTTTGCTGCCTGTGTTGTCCACATGCGGCAATATCTCAGAAGGAAGAATGATTGGTTAGTGATGAATTGTAAAGGATTTCGAAGAAACGGTAATGATGCTGTGTACGTGTAACTTCGCCGTTAAACAATGTAAGATACAATCAATCTTACACACAATGCTGCCATTGTGTGAAACATGAAGCAGATGCGAAGGAGTCCGCAGGGAACAGAAAGGAATAAGAATGTGGAGAGGAGAGGGAAAAAGATGACGGCTTCGAAAACACAAAACGAACTGGGGAACCCCCCCCCCCCCCCCCCCCAAGTGCCAACTTCTTACGTAAGCCCTTTATTCCTAGACACTTTAACACTGCAGTACACTTTATATCTCTCCCCACCCGCGTGTCTGTGTTTCCCCAGCGAATTCCACAAATCGCTCTCTTCTTCCCTCGCACCGTATATCACGTAACACACAGTACTATTTGAACTGTCGCTTCTTCGCCCTCTCTGATATCCCATTCAAACCCCATCATTTCAATGGCCTTACAGAACCGCTCTATGCAGCATTACACTACATAAACATGTGAGCACGGAGTACATAAACTGTCGCCAACCCACAGGAATAAAATTCCTCTTGCGTGGCACAAATATACCGCACGATGCACACTGGACACAGGACGAGACCCAGTGCGGTGATATGGGGCTGTCTACACGTGATCAGCTTTGCAACACAGCAGCACCTGACGTAAGCACGGCTGGCGGGAAGAAACGGACACAGCATTGCTGTCGGTCAGATGGTATGACAGTGAAGTCTACAGTCGTCAGAATGTGTGTGTGGGTGGCGTACCGGGCGGTAGGTGCCTGTGTTGTGAAAGGTCAACAACGCGAGGACCAAACACCTACAGTTGTGTCCTTGACCCTGGAATTATCGAAAAGTGACGAGTAGAAGCCAAAGACGAGAGAGAAGTTGCAGACTAAACTATATTTCCCTCCCCCATATTTCGCCCTATCAGGCCTTTTTGAGGGACAGCATTTAAAAATAACTGCATGAAATACCAAAACTCTTTTTCCCCAATGGCGCAACAGCCCCCAGCGGGCCAGGACCTCCTCATTATCCAGGCTTCATGATCACACTCAGGCACACACCACAGTCGGTAGGACTCCTCTGGACGAGTGATCAGCCCGATGCAGAGACCTCTACCTGACAACACACAACATTCACAAGAGACAGATATCCATACCCCCAGCGGGATTCGAACCCGCAATCCCAGCAAGCGAGCGGCCGCAGAACCACGCCTTAGACCGCGCGGCCACTGGGATCGGCATACCAAACCTTTACGTACATAAGTATGAACCGAACGAAAAATACACTCTGACCGTATTCTAATTAAACGCACCGTGTGTTGCTAACAGATCGACGTCAAGGTCTCGTAGAAAATATTTTGCCCCATCGCGTTTCACATTTCCGTATGATGACGTCACGTTTAGAGTTTTCAAGACGATGTAGACTTAAACAGTGGCCTTCTATTTATGACACCGTGCACTCTGGCACCTGGACGCCAGCGATTCTTGACACCTTACTGCCTCCAGCTTCAGGGTCAAGCAGTCCGGTGGTTCTTCTCGTCTAAATGACCCTGAGGGTCAAGGCAATAGGATATGTCGAAACGTCGGCAACCACCCACCCAAGCATACAGCACCACATCCAAGAGGAGCTGAATAATAAGAAACGCCGCTGTGAGAAACTAAAATGTCGCCATCAATTGTTCTATGGCAGGCAGGACGTAAATAGCGCGACCAGAACTTCTGTAAGCGGGGGGAGAGAGAGACAGAGAGAGAGAGAGAGAGAGAAAAGGAACGGGAGGTGTTAACTGACAGTTCGAGTCTGCAGTCAGGTACATCCAGCCCGCACAGTTACAGCAGCACCAACTCTACGAAACTGACGTACTGACTGACACAGGTTACATCTACATTTCGCGGTACCAATCCACAAAGACGTCTTCAAACAAAGCGGCACCTGACCTGACCGCCCCACAAGAATGTCGCGGATGGAACACTACCGGCATTTATGCATCTACCACCGACGCTGTATAATGTTTTTCTCCCAGTACTTCAGGTTCCCCTGTCAGTATCATTCCACCAACGCTCCA
>BLKM01005549.1:384645-402097 GCA_013340265.1 Coptotermes formosanus | reverse complement strand
TAAACCTGGTGGTACGTAAAGTTACCGCTAGGCTTTAAAAGGTTAAGTGAGGTACAGTAATAATAATAATCATCATCATCAAACTCAAGGGTAACGCCCTCTGGCCTGTCTCTCAAAAAATACGTGCAAGTTTAGGACAGCCAACACTTCGTCGGCCTGCGTGTTCACATCGCAGCAGTGTATGTACCAGTGTATGCAGCAGTGTATGTACCAGTGTATGTAGCAGTGTATGCAGCAGTGTATGTAGCAGTGTATGCAGCAGTGTATGTAGCAGTGTATGTACCAGTGTATGTAGCAGTGTATGCAGCAGTGTATGTAGCAGTGTATGCAGCAGTGTCTGCAGCAGTGTATGTAGCAGTGTATATAGCAGTGTATGCAGCAATGTATGCAGCAGTGTATGCAGCAGTGTATGTAGCAGTGTATGCAGCAGTGTGTGTAGCAGTGTATGCAGCAGTGTATGTAGCAGTGTATGCAGCAGTGTATATAGCAGTGTATGTAGCAGTGTATGCAGCAGTGCCTGTAGCAGTGTATGCAGCAGTGTATGTAGCAGTGTATGCAGCTGTGTATATAGCAGTGTATGTAGCAGTGTATGCAGCAATGTATGTAGCAGTCGACTGTCCCTCACTATTCATGTAAGCCTACAGCACCCTATTTTCTTCTGTTCTGTTTCATTACCAAGCCAGCGCACGTTTCATTTCGCTCTGACATCGGCCCGCCCTGTGTTCCTGATCAGCCGTACGCAGCTAAGCTTGTCAGACATTTCGTCTCTGCAGCTTCTGCCATCCTTACGTCGCTTTTATTTAAGGGGCACCTCTCGCAATTATTTATTATAATTGGAAAAACATTTCTGTGCAGAATTTTAGTGACCTCGCTTTTGGCCTTTTTAATTTAAGAGTTCGTCGGTTTGTTCTCCACATTCTCTGAAGCACCGGCTTTATTTCCAGAAGATATGCCAATACCTGGGAATGATATTACGAAACAACCTGTAGTCGAGTGAAATCAGCTGTTAATTGAGTCAGTGTTGAGAAACGCCGCATCACAGGGCTGCAGTGAGTGGCGGTAATTGAATGTCGGCAAGTCGTAGGATGCCTCACTGATCAGACTGCAGCCTGGAACTCAAGGGTCGCGGGTTGCATAGCGATATCGGGCCTGAACACAGTGGCGAATTTGCGAGAGACGGGAACATGAGACAAGGTATAGGTCTACCCGAAAACATGGGTTCAAAACGTTTACCGAAATCTTAAGGAATAACTGTATACCCAAATCTGCACATGTATTTGCAATTGGACTTAATCTGAAACTTCCTTATTCTTCTCTAAACATAAATAATATCGACAGATGCTTTAAATTTATCAGAATTTGGTTTTAGTGGCCTCTGTGCTTCACGTTCTGCATGACTGTTTACACAAGAAGTTGCTGGGACGCTTGATAAAGGCGCACCTCAGCTCACTTGAGCGGGACTGGAGTTCCAACACAGCGTCACGTCAGTCCCAATAACTGCATCACACAGAATGTGCTGCCTTTTAGCTACATGTTTCGGCTTCAATGAAAGCCATCACCAGACCAGTTTCATAAACAGTGATACAGAAGACTACCACACTGACATCCCCGTGTGTGTTTGTATCCACGGCTGGTCTGCAGACGACTTGCACTCGCATCTGGAAGCTACCTGCTGAAAGTACTTCCCCCTGACCAAATTTGCAGCGGACTCCGGACAATAAATAAGCAGCTAATGTAGCGGTCATAAAAAAAGACACATTTGTCCCTGCCAAGGCTATGAAGCCCCATACAGTAAGCAGAGATGTAGATGCCCTCATTCCTCAGCCTTTCCAGACTCAAGCAAGTCAGTAACTCACCCGTTGTTTCATCCCCTTCAAAAGAACCGCCGGTACCAACAGACCAGAAGGATAGGTCGGTTCCAAAGCCGGTGTTGTAGAAGTAGACAAGAATGTCCCACCATTGCCACAGACCGAACCCCAGTTCGTCCGCTGTATAGCCCAGTCACTACGTCAACTATGCTAACAGGATTCTGACAGAATGATACACACTCTGGAAAAAGGTTAGTCTCGCGGAATTTGCCTTGATCGGGAAAGAACACGGCCCACATTGAGTCACGCCACTAAGACATCCGGTTGTTCTTGAAGGAACAGTAAACTGGCTGTGCCCATGCACTGTGCAGGGCTCGTATGAATGAAGACACAACTGTGGCGCGCGCTGATGGACTGGAACCAATCGAATTAGCATCTCATTACAAGCCTCCCGCTGCGTTATACACGGCGATATGGAACAAGGGCCTGTAGCTTTTGTGCTGTCTGAACACGGTTCGGACTGGGGCAGTGCTCAGACTTGCCACGACACAGCAGGCTGTCTGCCCAGTTCCAAACATCGCCAGCGTGGCTCTGTAACACTGGGGCCTTGACAAGTGCGGCAATCCTGCGAGCAACGTCGCTAATGTTACCTCGGCTGGCGGTCACCAAACGCACAAATCGCTGTGACATACAACACTTCAAATTTTAAGAAAAGCGTAAGGGCACTTTTATATTCAATACTGCCACACTTACGAAACGGCGCTGCGTTTTGAACACACCCAGGCTTCGTCCGTTCGTCCTTCTGGTGAGGGCAACATGCAGATGAAGAACGATACGGAGCACTGGTGCAATGATACTGACAGGGAAACCTGACTCACTTGAGGAAAAATCTGCCCTATTGTCACTTTGTCCATCACAAATTTCATATGGGCTGACCAGGGACCGAACCCAACCCTCCTCGGTGAGAGGCTGGCGACTAACCCCGGGACAACGGCACGGCCTTCAAATTACAGGTTAAACGTAGGTTTCATTTAAAGATCCAGTCCGTACCGAGCAGTAAACACACTCCGTCTCGGTTATAAAAACCAGTCAGTTAATGCTGTATGGGGAAATAATCGCTGTTTGTTCTGAGATCCACACAAAACACGTAAACACGCTGTGAGGGCAGAACGTAGGATTTGTGAATGTCAAACCTGGCGGTACGAGGATGTAAAGAGTTTCATTTCGTACAGTCAGAACAGGAAATATACTTAAAGTCTAAAAACTCCACTAAGCCACCCTTACCACACATTACACAATCTACAGTTTCGCTACCAGCTATGACAATGGACTTAAAATTAGGTAAAGCCTAACGAACAAGGCGCCACGTCCTACTGAACGGTATTTCCTCAGTAGCAGGACCTCTTTGACACAATTTGTGACTTTAGGTGTGGGGAAATTTCAGCCTTGATAGTTAGGCATTGGGATGTGGCAAAATTTTCACGCGATTCTTAGCAAGTTGATCGCGTGCCTTCTGTAGCTTCCCAAAGAAACACTACTTCTATCGTCAGTCCAATCCCCAACTGGACAATATAGTACGTTCTAAGCAACAATATCACACCAGCTTCATCTAAGCATCACATTTACACGTTCCTATCACAAAAGACCCTTAGGTTCCTAGCTGCTGTTTTCGCCATATGCAAGAAAACCTTCCCTAATTGAAGATCTTCATTTCCTGTTTCGCAGAAAAATTTATTATCACCTGCTAGTTCAGTGCCACCCACGTCACATCTGCTAGTTCAGTGCCACCCACGTCACATCTGCTAGTTCAGTGCCACCCACGTCACATCTGACGTCTTCAACTGTCATCAAACAAAACTCTTAAGATAGTGTTGGTGTGTGTGTGTGTCTGAGTCACACCCTGACCAAGGCTGTTTTGAGAACTGCCGATAGATGGCAGAAAAAAATTGTACTTATGAGAATCGACAAAAGATGGCTGCAAAAATTCCTTTTGACACGACACTGGCAGTTCGTGTTTTCAGCGTTCTTCACGAATAAAGAATCAACGGATGACAGCGTCGGCGTCACACTAACCCTGTCACGTAACTCCAACTATAGCTTACAATTGTATCATTCTCTTGCAACTGTTTTAACGAACCTGGCCTACACAGACTGTCGACAGCCCAACTCACAAATCCCATTTCCATATTCAGTTGAATAGGCCATTCCAAGGAATGCGAATTCCCAAACATAAGTGCGGTGAGTACGGCGAACAAAATGTACATCCTGTGAAGCAATATTTCGAGCTCAATACAAGGTGAACGCACTACTATTGAATCACTATGTAATCCCACGACCAGATTAGAAGATTCCACTGTGACCGCACTTACCCTAACCACCACGAAGCAATATCCCCTTCTGACCGCACTTACCCTAATCAGCAAACAGTAATGTCGTGTCGCAACGTCACCACAGTAACCAACAAACATCATTACCGTACAATACATTCTGCACGAGCAGCCAGCCGCGTCAGTACGGAGTGAGAATTCGACGTTTCGGGCGTTTCCCACAAAAGGGAATGAGAGTTATATCAGTGCTTCACACCTCGTTCATCAGTTTAGAAACTGCGGCGTTTCAAACACCTGAACAATTAGTTTGCTTGAACCTCAATAATACAATGTTTAAAGGGCATAAAGGACGAAATACAAAGGCAGTTTGTGTAGCTGTGTAATATCAGTTATCTTACACACATAATGTGCTCGACTGATCAGAACAGCTTTGGCCTTGGCAGTGTGGTTTGGGCGCTTTATATCCGGAATAACTTTGCAGAGAAAAATACAGGTCTTGTAAAAAAAGTGACTATCACTGCGTCTATCACTTCCCCCTGGTCGCCATTTGTTAGGTGTCCAAATTATAACAAACCTAAAGTGAAATTTATGCACAGCTGTAACCAGAAAAACACAACGGCCAATAACTCGCAGGCAGAAGACACAACGGCGCATCAGCCCAATGTATTTTTAACTGAAACAAAGCGGGTACTCAACATAAACGTCTAACCCCTCCTGGAATATCCACTGTCAAGGTCAAATCTGTTCTCGTGAGTCCCCAACAGCACACATGCACACCCAATGCAGTGATCCTCGACCGAGCACTACTGGCCACACTCAGAGTGAAGGCACCTAATTGAAAGGGCGCCTCCCACACAAATGACCGAGCGCAGCGCCATTGGGCCCTGACTGACAGCGAGTAAAGAGAAGCGGTCACCCAGCGCCTGAATTACTCACTCGGTGTTACTCACTGACAGTGATCCCGTTCCACAGACGCCCCAGCTGAATGCTTCTTACCGCGGTTGTGACAGTGACGAATGTCACGGGTCGCCCGCCAATCTGGCAGCTGCCCTAGCAACGGCCAATGTCCACTGTGCACTGTGCACTGTGCACTCAACCAGTACTCACCGTGTGCAGAACCCCAGGTCTCCACCAGGGCGCAGTGTTCGTCCCCAGGGTCACGGCAACACTCGATAACGTCCCTGCACGTCGTGTCAGGGGTCACAGGCACGTCCGTGACGAGAGGGTCACCCTCGCCACCACTGTCCCCATACACCCTCACTATCATCTGTAAGGAGAACACAGCGCATGTGAGCCTTCAGCACGGGCAGGTGCGGTGGTGGTTCTGCTGTTGGGATGACGGGGTGACATCAGGAGGCAGCGCGAGGAACGTAGGAATAACGACGCCGGACCGGTACCAACGTATGTACAGAATACGTTCTGGGCAAAACCATCAACTCCATGGAGCACAATCCTTCTTCAGAAGCTAACAGTTCCTCAGCTACCCAAATTCCCTGAATTTAATGGGACCCGAAGTTTCATTACCGTGTTCACAACAGCCCGCCACTTACCCAAATTCTGAGCCAGCTGAATCCAGTCCACGCCATCTATCCTACTTCTTTAATATCAACTTTAATTCTATATTCCCATCTAAGTCTGGGTCTTCCAAAGGGTTTCCTTCCTTCAGGTTTATTCACGTACATCACTCATACACTTCTCTTTACTACATGTATGTCACATGCCGCGCCCACTTTGCGGGGGGGCCCCCCCCCCGGCTGCATCACTCGAATGCTTGTAGAGGCTGCGGGAAACTCTGAGAAAAGGAGCACCGATGAAAGCAATGTATATAAGCCGCTGCCTAGTTGCAGAGAACCCAGCATACCCTTCCGATTGCTGTACTGGCAGTAAGCAACACCACGACCCACGGCACTGTGCGTTAATCAGGGGCACTGTGCCATAACACGCTTTGGGATTCCAGTGTAAAGCAAGTTTGCTGAAAGGTTTAACGTCGACAAATAAAAGTTCAACTACTTTAACTCGGCGGCAGTCTTAAAGCCAATAATGAGCAAAAATGCGCCCGTTATATTCCCATAAAAGTAATGCGTTTCGCTGCGCGTGTATCAGGGAGAGTTCAGGGAACGATGCTCCTCTACGTGAAACAATAAAGCAAATGTGCGTCTACTGTAAATACTGTAATAAATGTGTACTAATTCGCTGCATGTTATTTTACAATTGGTCTAATGACAACTTGTTTTCAAGCCGAAACATGTAGCTACGATATAAAACAAAACAACTTGTTTCGTTCGCAAGATTGTGTCAGACCAAAGAGCCTTTAGATTTAACCGTTAAACGGGCTTTACTGTGTGCAAAATCCTTTAAAAATAAATTCGTGAAATACGGCATCTCAATGCAGGTTAACACCGCCGCACGGCGTCCCCGCTTACCCCTGGCCTTACACTTTGTTACAGCTGACACCTGGCGGTTGCGATGTGGGGGACCACACACGTGTTCACCTGATATATTTCGTGTCGTTGGATCGACACGTTGCAGTCATGACTGAAGAAGAATTATTCTATTTTACATACGTGTTTGGATTTTTAAGCAGACGGCCTGGGTGTAACACGTCATATTTCACTCTGGGCTGCAGACGCCCTGTAAAATCTTCACAATGGCCACAGCCATAGCAAATGCAAGTGGGGCTTAACACACACAGACACACAGACGAACACACACAGCTAGGATGTACAAACAAACGCCGCATGAGACAAAGAACAGCATCACAAAATACAGGGCAGTATAGGGAACGTTAGAAAAATTGAGAAACCAAACCATGCCTGTGAGAACTGCCTGCCAAATATGTTGGTACGTTTCTTCCCACTCAACCCCATCCTGAGCTAGCTGAATTCAGCCCACAGTCCCACACCTTACATTACCAACGTCCATTTTAATATTAAGCTTCCAACTAAGTCTAGATCTTCCAAGCTGTCTTTTCTTTCAGATTTTGCAACCGAATGCTTTTGATCATTTTTCCCTGTGCGCGCCACGTACAGTGCCAACGTGCCGCCGGAACTGTCGCACCGTGTTACGAACTGTACGTTTTACACGGTGTTTGAAGTTCCGCTACTGCTGGGGCAAAACAGGCGTTCTACAGGGACAGTGCCTTCGACTGTTCGTGATTTCGATGTTCGTGACGTTTTTGCCAGTGCCAAATAATCACCAAAATCGAGAATTTAATGTCCTTCTTTATCAAGGCCAAACATTTTCCTTTTTTGCTACACACCCGCAAGCTACTCGGTTAGTACAAACGAACGTTTACATCTGTCCTTCACCCGAGGCTCGCCTTCTCTCCGCTCCGCCCGCCCGGCTCATTTCGTACGATTGGAATTAATGGCGCAACAACGCGGTTCACTTTGAGCCGATCTTTACGCCGTATGAAGGTACATCACACACAGACACGCAGACACAGAACATTTTTCCATCGAATTTGCAGCACAAAAGGTCAGTCGGTCGTTGTAAATAGTTTGGTTAAAAAACACCCCCAGGAGTCGTGGTGACCCAGGTTCATATTCACGCCCGAGGCAAGCCGCGTTCCATTTTAAAAATTAATGACAAACATTTGTGCAGACATGTACTGTTGTCAATACGGACATTGGTATTATTTAATACTGTTTGAAGCCAGCTCCCCCCTCGGGCCCAGGGGCCCCCCCCCGGGCAGCCACGCAAAGTGACCAGTGTTAAGTTTCCACACAGTCCCTCGTGTCGGCAGTCAACAGCAGAGAACAGTACAAATAAGTTGTAATTGGAAAACGAATTATGCATTTGTTACTGATTGATGCACATCTGTTTTTTGTAAACACGGGCACACAGCCCACCATACGTAACAGTTTTGGGGAAAAAAATCGTATTCTGTTTCACGATTAATGCACTGCAGTTTTAAAGGGTGACTGCACCAGCAAGTGTCGGTTTTCTATGATATAAATATTTGTGTACCCACAGTTGAATAAATCTGCATAAAATGTAAAACGGAACGTGAAGCGTTTGTACCGCGAAACAGGTCGGGTTCCCAGAACACAGCTGACAACAAACGAAATACAATGCAGGGAGAGTATATGGAAACGGTTTGATGTGTTCCATGTCCGTGCACTATATTATACAAAAACACTAATCACCAACAAATGCACAAAGAGAGTTTTATCATCAATCGTAACACACTCCTACATGTTTCGACCCTGCTGGGTCATCTTCAGGGAGAACTTTTTGTTATCGTTACACTAAGATTGCACTTTACAGTTGAGTGAGAATGTGCTGTTGACTGTGTACTGCGTTGTTTTTGGAGGTGTGAACTGTCTGCGGTCCCGGCTTGCAGGCCTCCACTACACAGTCAACAGCACATTCTCACTCAACTATACAGTGCAACCTTAGTGTAACGATAACAAAAATTTCTCCCTGAACATGACCCAGCAGGGTCGAAACATGTAGGAGTGCGTTACGATCGATGATAAAACTCTCTTTGTGAATTTTGTTCGTGATTAGTGTTTTTGTATATGGAAATGGTTTAATGAGAAACTGCAAATACGTTAGAATTAATACAAACGGGCTGTGTTTGAACGCTCACACCGCCCTGTCCGTACAGTTTTGCTCCGTTCTCTTCCGCAGTTTGCCTCAGCAGGTGCATTACGTCAGAAGCAGGAGATTATGACACGCGATTACCACGCGCATGAGAACAAACACTTCAAGGACTGGTGGAAAGGGTGCAAGGAAGACAAGCAAAGAAATATGAGAAGCCAGGGACGAGAATGGAGAACAGAAGACAAAAGAACAAGCAAACAAAAACAACTCAAGTAACTAACTTCAAGATGAAAGGTCCTTCTTCAAAAGCTGCCAGTTCTGTAGCTAGTCGAGAATTTCCCCGCATTTTACGCAACCCGGAGGTTCATTACCGTGTACACAACAGCCCGCCAGTTGTTCCTGTCGCAGGCCAGATAAACCCAGTCCGCTCTCTTCCATCCTGTTTCTTTAACACCCATTTTAATATTATCGTCCCATCTACATCTAGGTCTTATAAGTAGTCTTACTTTCGTTCAGGTTCTCCTATGAAAGCCTTTTATAACTTCCTCATGTCCAGGTACTGGCATAACGCCGCGTCAGCCCACCTGCACTGACTTCATCAGGTCAGTAATCAAACAAAACTACGGAGGAAATGAAAATGAAGGATGCGCACGCACAACTGTTTAACAAACTTACCAGTTCAGTGCACGTGTACTTTAACGTGTGACTTCTCACTGATTATATGCCTACGCCTATTAAACGCAGCTACGAGATGCTTGTTCTGTGACACGTGTACATGTATGGCCAGCAGTCGGTTAACCGTGCAAAACACAAACTGTCTGTACAAGAAACAAACGGCAATTGATGCACTTCGTGACGTAGCACACAGGATTTAAAACGGGCGTTCTGTACTCTCCATATATCGGAAGGTCTGATGGTACATGTCTAACTGGAATTTTGTTTACAAAGATCCTGCTTCGATTTTCACGAAAATTATCAATGCTCAACAGCATTATGTGCAGATCTGCTATACCGAATTTCACCAAAATCATAAAATAAATGTGGAAAGCATGGACAGGAATTCATTTGCGCCCGTAAGTAAAGCGCGCTTTCCATTAGACATACTTTCACAAAAGTCACAATTGCCCAAAAAAATTTTTGCGGACAGCTTCTATAACGAATTTTACAATCATCGGATGAAAAATGCAGAAAATACGGACATAAATTTTAATTTACGCCACCAGGTAAAGTGTGCCGATTTTCAGGAAAATTCACAACCGCCCAACGGCATTAAGTGGAGATTTCCTATGCCGAATTTCATCCAAGTCCGTCTAGAAATATGTGGAGTCCGGGACAGGATTCAGTTACGCCCTTACGCACAGAATGAATCTCTCAGCCGGTTTTCACGACACTCATGCATGTTCAGACACTTCTGTAAGGAACTGCTGCACGGAATTTAATGGGAACCCAAGAACGGTTTGACCTGCAAGAGAGACTGACGCGGTCTGCAACCAGAACGTTCTTCAGTACGTGTGAAAGAAACCATAAAGGCTTACGTAAGGCTTACAAACGCGCAATAAACCGCGATGTAAACAAATTACACTTGCAAAGTGCCAAAGAATGAGACGCGCCGGGGATATTGATTCAGAATTCTACCAACTGGAAACCAAAACAGGACTGTGAGAAATTCTACAAAAAATGAACAAGAAAGTTCATGCATTAACCTTTTAAAGCCTAGCGGTAACTTTACACACCACCCGGTTTAACATTAAAAAATTCTACGTGGTGCCCACATTGCGTTTAAGTGTTTTGTACGGATCTCAGAACAAACAGCAACTTTTGCCTTATAAAACATTAAGAGATTGGTTTTTATAACCGAAGTGGAGAGTGTTTACAGCGCGGTACGCACTGAGTCCTTATATAAAACAGACAGGCTTCGTCTTTAAAGGGTTAATGGAAAGCAAAATAAAACTTCAGCAACAGCAACACGTTGCAGTGGCCAGGCGTTCGGAAATTAATTTTGTCCTGTAATACACGATTATGGAAGGGGGCAGTTTTTACTGGAGGGGAGAAGGCTTTTAGAAACAGTGTTTAAATACAATTTGAAGGCGCCACTGCATGTAAACTTGAAAATTTTAATCACACACGAATAGGTAACAAGGTCTTAGCTACAAACATTGCTACAGCTGAACGGCGCACGCAGTGGGTGTTGCACAGAAAGCAAAATCATGTAATGAAAGGGATGAAGGGGAAAGCTGCACAACATTTGTTTATATCAAAGCCGGCATGACAAAACTTTGCTAATTACATACAGCAACGCGCGACAGCAAGGCACTGGAGGTGTTTCAAAGGCAGCAATTTGTGAAATTGCTATCAGCCTCTAAACGTGAAATGTACAATATCAGTGGGCCGCGATAGTTCAGTCGGTATAGCGACTCGCTACGGGCCGGACGGTCCGGGGATCGAATCCCGGTGGGGGCGAGGTTATCCGCACCCGTGCAGACCCCCTGTGGGGCCCACCCAGCCTCCTGTACAATGGATACCGGGTCTCTTTCCCGGGGTAAGGCGGCCGGGGCGTGACGTTGATCATCCACCCTCATCTGGCAGAGGTTAAAGAATGAATAAAACTACACCCCCAACCCTCTGTGCCTTTACGGCCCGTTCTAGGGTGGAATTTAGACACTACACAGCAGGACAGTTAATGGGCAACATAAGACAGACGCGATGCAGATTAATGTCAAAGGCTGTGCACTAATTACACAGACGAAGCAGCGTGCGGCGATGTGCCTGTTACAGCGGTAACAGCAATACGCAGGCCGCACGTGTAAACTGGCCAAATTAATGATAGTTACGTAGGGCACGCAGTGCAAGCAATGTTACATACGCAGGTAATGAGCGGGTGGCACGTGTAATGAGATCTGAAAACGCGATGCTGAAGTTTGGGGCGACAGACACGTGCGTAAGTGTGGCGTGGACTGGACTGATCTGGCTCAGGATTGCGACAGGTGGCAGGGCTCTTTTGTGAATGCGGTAATGAACTTTCATATTCCATAAAATGCGAGAAATTTTTTTGACTATCTGAGAAACTGTTTGCTTCTCAAGAAAGACTGTGCTATGTGGAGTCAGTTATGTAAATTTTCTAATAATGGAGACGCGGAATGCTCGTACTGCAGAATGTTCGGTTGACAACATACGGACAAACAACCAAGAAACAAACATTTAAGACTGCCAAATTTTGATATTAACATTACCTCCCACATACTACATAATTTTTTACAACCCCCACTCGAAAGGACAACGTATGACACGGGTGTCAAACCCGCGGCCCACCAGGGGCCACATCTGTACGTTACGTACACACTGCAGGCACTTTAAGCAGTTAGGCACACCGCCTGCGGTTATTTACCCACGTGCGGCCCGCGAATCAGCCCACAATAATGGGTGCAGCCCTTTGCCATAAAAAGTTTAGAGGCCAATGATGTATGAGTTCCCCCGTCGGTTAAACTGGCGAGTTCCGTTACCGACTCTGGGAACAGCCCCCTTTACACGGCATTCGTAACACGCGTGTCCTCTTATCGCCGGTCCCAGCGGCCGCGCGGTCTAAGGCGTCCGTCTGCGGCCGAGCGCTTGCTGGGGTCGTGGGTTCGAATCCCACCGGGGGCATGGATGTTTGTCTCTTGTGAGTGTTTGTGTTGTTAGGTAGAGGTCTCTGCGACTGGCCGATCCCTCGTCCAGAGGAGTCCTACCGACTGTGGTGTGTGTCTGAGTGTGATCAAGTGAAATCACAAACCCTCGACGCCTACTGTGAGTAGATAGAAGAGGGAAGGACTGCGTACGTACGTGTATTTTTATACAACATTCCTGGAAGATATTTTCACGACTAACGAACCAACCTGTGTGAAGCCAATCAGCAGTGTTTTAACAACAAATATGCATATCTTGAATTTAATAAGACGTCTGAACGAAACAAATGCGGCATCCTTTGATTTAAGAATTCATGAAAGTAAAGATAACATTAATGTGGATGTGTATCGAAACCCCACATCGACTGACGTCGTTACAAATAACGTATCCAAATACCGCCGCCTGATCGGCCTGCATACACCGACTGCAGCAGTTCCGGGAAATACACGACAGAAACAAGCAGACTTTCAGACCAGCTGCAAATAACGCGCGCAACAAGCTTCCATGGCGCACTTAAACAAGAACAGTACGTGCAGAGCTCACGACGTCACGTCACAGCGTGTCTACCGGCGTCCATCGCGTGAGTTCAGGCTTCTACCGCCGTGTAAATGGGATCTGCGCTCTTTTGGTGTCTTGTGCAGCGTAAAATAGTAGTTATCGACGTTTCGGAACAACCTATCTTCAAGGGTCAAGCAGTTCAAGAAGAAAGCGGGACTGCTTCACCATTAAAGATGGGAACCGACAGTTCGTACTGAAACGTCGGTAAGGAACTAGCAGTTGACGCTGGTGCCGGTAAGGAACTAGCAGTTGACGCTGGTGTCGGTAAGGAACTAGCAGTTGACGCTGGTGTCGGTAAGGAACTAGCAGTTGACGCTGGTGTCGGTAAGGAACTAGCAGTTGACGCTGGTGTCGGTAAGGAACTAGCAGTTGACGCTGGTGTCCATTACTTACATTGGCCCCTGCGTGAGGAAGAAAACGGAAATGATCGAAGAGACGAGTGTCAGAGTTCGACGGAGTAAGGCCATAACAGCACCGGCACACACATCAGTGTGCACTGTGTCGATACGCCATACGTGCACCAGGACAGTCCCTACGTTATATTCGGAGAGTGCATTAAAACAGACAGAACACTGTGCGACAGTGCGTGAATCGCCATGTCCAAACTGACATGCATATTCTGAAAACCGGAATACGCCACAGTGTTAATACAAACACATCCAGCAAACCGGAATATCTATACACGAAGAAACGTCGGGCATTTACAGAGTTTGTGTATCCAACTCGCGAATTTTCCAGTCCACATGCGTATACACAATGATGCGTTGTCTGCGTGTCTGTCATTTACACGCACTCATCATCCAGGGCTCTCCAGTGTGCACTGTTCACATCATTTGAGGCGTTGTGCTGCGCATCCAAAAGGTCGAGTGTTTAGCTGGTGTCATGTTGAGCACTGCCGTATTTTGCTATTTACTGAATTCATGAGTTCCGCTGCGCGCTACACTCCACGCTGCTGACGGAACTCGCTGTCACCGCCTGGCTAAACAACTCACATTTTTCATTTAAAACTCACAATTGATGTTTCTAGGGGCCCGCGGTGGCGCATTAGGTTCAGACACTGCGCTACGAGCCGGAAGGTCGCGGGTTCGATTTTCGGTGGAGTCATTGGAATTTTTCATTGACATAACCCTTCCGGCCGCACTCTGGCCCTGGGGTCGACTCAACCTCTAATAGAAATGAGTACCAGGGATATTTCCTTGGGGTAAAGACGGCCGGTGCGTAGGGCTGGCAACCTTACCAACTTCATATGCTTATTATCTAAAAATTTTGGAAGTCTCAACCTCCTGGAACCCTGTGGGCCTGTCCAGAGATTGCTTTACTGCACCTTTACCTTTACCCTTATGTTTGTATATTGCCTTGAAGGCAACTACCGCGCGAACTTGAATATAAGCCGGAAGATACGGGAAACTCAATTCACACAGTATGGAGAGCGATATAAGTGTAACAGTCTGACGGTAAGGGGGGGCAACGAGAAGTTATTGCGAAGGAAATATTTGATATGAGGATCCGCGAGTTGCTGTCGGTTGCCAGGCGACGCGAGGAATGGGAGGGGGACGGTTCCTGTCGGACCTGCAGCCACTTCGCGCAACACTGCAACGAATCCCACAGACACCGCATTTCATAGGACGCCACTTTCAATTTATATAATACGTAACGACACTCTCACTAGCTTGGATTGTATGACGCGGAAAACATTCGTGCTTTGTTCCGAACTTCTTTCGCACAGCCTCCATTCCGTTGCAGCCTCTGAACACACAGTGTTAATGACACTGGCTTGGAAGAATCTTCCTTCTAACTACGCTCGCGGCGGGGGAGGGGGGGGGAGACCTGGTTACTGTGCGGTACGGACTGGGGCTTTACATACAATTCAGGTTACATTTTGTCTTCAGACGGTCACATTACAGAGGACGAAACAGCAGTGTTCACCTACTGATTCGTTTTGTGCAATGGAATTATACGCCTTTTTTACAGAAATTATACGTCTTTTTTACAGAAATTGTACGTCTTTTTTACAGAAATTGTACGTCTTTTTTACAGAAATTGTACGTATTTTTACATAAATTGTACGTCTTTTTTACAGAAACTGTACGTCTTTTTTACAGAAATTGTAAGTATTTTTACAGAAATTGTACGTCTTTTTTACAGAAATTATACGTATTTTTTACAGAAATTGTACGTCTTTTTTACAGAATTTATACGTATTTTTACAGAAATTGTACGTCTTTTTTTACAGAAATTATACGTCTTTTTTAAAGAAATTACACGCATTTTTACAGAAATTGTACCTCTTTTTTACAGAAATTATACGCATTTTTTACAGAAATTGTACGTCTTTTTTACAGAAATTGTACGTTTTTTACAGAAAGTGTACGTCTTCTTTACAGAAATTATACGTATTTTTACAGAAATTATACGTCTTTTTTACAGAAACTGTATGTCTTTTTTACAGAAATTGTACGTATTTGTTACAGAAATTGTACGTCTTCTTTACAGAAATTATACGTATACTTTACAGAAATTGTACGTCTTTTTTGCAGAAATTATACGTATTTTTTGCAGAAATTATATGTTTTTTTACAGAAATTGTATGTCTTTTTTACAGAAATTGTATGTCTTTTTTACAGAAATTGTACGTATTTTTTAAAGAAACTATACGCATTTTTACAGAAATTGTACGTCTTTTTTTACAGAAATTATACGCATTTTTTTACAGGAATTGTACGTCTTTTTTACAGAAATTGTACGTCTTTTTTACAGAAATTGTACGTCTTCTTTACAGAAATTATACGTATTTTTTACAGAAATTGTACGTCTTTTTTACAGAAATTATACGTATTTTTTACAGAAATTATGTCTTTTTTACAGAAATTGTACGTCTTTTTTAAAGAAATTATACGTATTTTTTACAGAAATTGTACGTCTTTTGTACAGAAATTATACTATTTTTTACAGAAATTGTGCGTCTTTTTTTACAGAAATTATACGCATTTTTTTACAAAAATTATACGTCTTTTTTACAGAAATTGTACGTCTTTTTTACAGAAATTGTACGTCTTTTTTACAGAAATTATACGCATTTTTTACAGAAATCTTACGTACTTTTCACAGAAATTATAAGTCGTTTTTACAGAACCAACCTATGCACATCCAGGACGCACAAACACACCGCTTCTCAATTCTTCGTACATGTTCCTGTGGCCGCCAGCCCTCACCAAGAAGTGTAAACACCAACACACTTCAAATAAAATTTGCTCAAAATACAAAAGTGACATACATTTAATCATGTCAAGTTCAGCAGCTAGAACCTGATATGACACGATGAACAGCACTGTCGTGTTTCTTGCACATATCATCATGTTTTAAATATACTGATGTTTGAAGTCCCCGCAGGTTGCGGGCAGCTGCCGAAACGTGTGCGAATACTTAAGCGGGCGTGTCTCTACGTACACTGAACGTGCACAGGCTGCTTCTTTACGAAAGAAGCGGAACTATGTGGTCGCTCCATTATTCATTCAGTCAGCTGCTCCAGTTTCCAGTATGTCCGAAGCCCACTTGCGGCCACTAAGCTGCAATCTACAGAGACACGTCCTTGTTGCTTCACATAAGTCCCGTCCAATCCCTGCCGGACGGCCGATACGCCATTTGCAATTCATTGCGTCCCAACGCTGTGTGTGTGTAGGCAGACCGCCAGACTGTGCTACCCCATTGTCTTTCATTCCGAGAGGATGTCGGATGAACGAAGCGCGCCATGTTTCCATACGCATGGACTCAGCGTATCGAGAACAACAGTCAGTCTCTTTAGGCAGTCATGTGGAAGCAGCCCGCGAGATGCATGCGGCCCACGGCGCGTGTTAGCCCACAGAGTGAACAAGCTATGGGCTGCACAGCCCACATTGGTGGTCTTTGTTTTTTCTGAACGCCCCAACCGTATCTGCAGCCCGCCCAGCCTCCTCTACAGGAACATTGAGGGCCCATCGTGCGGGGTAAAGCGGCCAGGGGGTGAAGTTGACCGCTCACCTCCATCTGGTCTCGAGGTCACGAATGCGAGAAGCAGGGCCTTTACGCCCCCTATATGCCTCAATGGCGTGAACAGGGACAAGTATGTTTCACTTAACGACGCTGCCAGTTGCTAATGTCATACAGCGCCAGTGATACAGGAATGAGTACGGAGCGTTGGTGGAATGATACTGACAGGGGAAACTGAAGTACTGGGAGAAAAATATTATACAGCGTCGGTGGTAGATGAATGAATGAGTACGGAGCGTTGGTGGAATGATACTGACAGGGGAAACTGAAGTACTGGAAGAAAAATATTATACAGCGTCGGTGGTAGATGGATGAATGAGTATGGAGCATTGGTGGAATGATACTGACAGGGGAAACTGAAGTATTGGGAGAAAAATATTATACAGCGTCGGTGGTAGATGAATGAATGAGTACGGAGCGTTGGTGGAATGATACTAACAGGGGAAACTGAAGTACTGGAAGCAAAATATTATACAGCGTCGGTGGTAGATGGATGAATGAGTATGGAGCATTGGTGGAATG
>BLKM01005549.1:351345-379658 GCA_013340265.1 Coptotermes formosanus | reverse complement strand
CTGGAGTACTGGGAGAAACACATTATACAGCGTCGGTGGTATATGGATGAATGAGTATGGAGCATTGGTGGAATGATACTGACAGGGGAAGCTGAAGTACTGGAAGAAAAACATTATACAGCGTCGCTGGTAGATCAAGGAATGAGTATGGAGCATTGGTGGAATGATACTAACAGGGGAACCTCAAGTACTGGGAGAAAAACATTATACAGCGTCGCTGGTAGATGGATGAATGAGTATGGAGCATTGGTGGAATGCTACTGACAGGGGAAACTGGAGTACTGGGAGAAACACATTATACAGCGTCGCTGGTAGATCAATGAATGAATATGGAGCATTGGTGGAATGATACTGACAGAGGAAACTGAAGTACTGGGAGAAAAACATTATTCAGTGTCAGTGGTAGATGGATGAATGAGTATGGAGCATTGGTGGAATGATACTGACAGGGGAAACTGAAGTACTGGGAGAAAAACATTATGCAGCGTCGCTGTTAGATCAATGAATGAGTATGGAGCATTGGTGGAATGATTCTGACAGGGGAAACTGAAGTACTGGGAGAAATACATTATGCAGCGCCGCTGGTAGATCAATGAATGAGTATGGAGCATTGGTGGAATGATACTGACAGGGGAAACTGAAGTACTGGGAGAAAAACATTATTCAGTGTCAGTGGTAGATGGATGAATGAGTATGGAGCATTGGTGGAATGATACTGACAGGGGAAACTGAAGTACTGGGAGAAAAACATTATACAGCGTCGGTGGTAGATGGATGAATGAGTATGGAGCATTGGTGGAATGATACTGACAGGGGAAAGCTGAAGTAGGCCTTCTGGGAGAAAAACCTGTCCCAGCGCCACTTTGTCCACCATAAATCCCACACATACTGGCCGGAAATCGAAGCCGGTCCTCTGAGATGAGACGCAGGCTACAGGTATGTTGTTCGCTAGGTCATTTACGAAGATGGCTTGGTTCACTGTTTGCTAATTTCAGTCGCCACTGGGTCAGTTCTGACAGGGCCATCCGCTACATAATTGCACGACAGGTGCCAGACATCGCGCGGCTGGAACGAGACGCAAGCACGGAGTATTTTAAGCGGTGAAGCTGCCTCCTGCACACTAAACATGCATGTGCTTTCGGTGCCGAGAAGTCGTTTGTTTCTCTTCAGAATCGCTGCTTCGACTTCAAAGGGCCCCTCCACTGTGACATGCTAATCAAGCTGTTTGCCGTGTCACAGTGTTTGCCATCCTGCAGCACTAAACACGCTTCCATCAAGACCCCCCTCGCGTTTCCGAACTCAGACAAGTGTGTATATGTTTGCTGTATCTACGGATGTGCGCCTTCTAACGCTGAGGAGGCCAGTGGTTGCTGTACGTACCGCCAGGTTTAACATTCACAAATTCTACGTTCTGCCCACACAGTGTGTTTATGTGTTTTGTGTGGGTCTCAGAACAAACAGCGATTATTTCCCTATACAGCATTAACTGACTGGTTTTTATAACCGAGACGGACTGTGTTTACTGCGCGGTACGGACTGTAGCTTTAAATGAAATTCACATTAAGCATCTTCTTTAAAGCCAAATACAAAATCTGTCCAAGTAATGCACATTAGAATATAGCACATTAGTTGGACAAATTCTGTTACTTCATGAGCAGTCACGCACGATATGAGCAATACAAAACTTCTTTAAAGTGTTAATAAGCCTGTGCCTCTACGGAATACTGACATCGGGTAAGTGACGCCGTGCAGTCTGGCCGAAATTTATCGACGTTTCGAAGAAACCTGCTGCCTTAACGTTTTAAAGCCTAGCGGTAACTTTACATACGACCGGGTTTAACATTAAAAAATTCTACGTGGTGCCCACATTGCGTTTATGTGTTTTGTACGGATCTCAGAACAAACAGCAACTTTTGCCTTATAAAACATTAAGAGACTGGTTTTTATAACCGAAGTGGAGAGTGTTTACAGCGCGGTACGCACTGAGTCCTTATATAAAACAGATACGCTTCGTCTTTAAAGGGTTAATCTTCTAAACAGAAGCGTAACAAATTAAAATTGTTGGCCTTGGATTAGCCGACTTAAGAAGTTGATGGTCTGTGAACTTACCACCTAACCCTATCTTCATATTCCACAGCCGAAACGTCTTAGAATCGCGAATCGCGACATGTGATAAGACAGGCCACGAGTAAGAATGTTCAGACAGCCATATTCAGCACAGACGAACCCACCACACGCTTGTAACTTACAGCTGATTAGACTTCGATCCAGGCGATGGCTGTAACCTGTCTTTTATATAGCCCACGATAGGCTGAGTACGGAAAGTGTCAGCCCATATTCCATATTCCCATTTCATAACAGGCTATGTGGATTTTGTACTTGAAATAATGTCGTTAAATACGCTCAGAACCAACTAACATAGTGAATACGCAACATCGGTATTCAGCCTCTGGTTTATGGCCGTTACCTCTTGGTAATTCTACGTAGGTACGAAATTAATATGGCTGTGGTAATCAAACATTGTAAAACTCTGACTGAAGCAATGGCGTTTCTCTTTTGCTTAAAACGACGAACATCATGCGGACATGACGTACTTACGTATCAGGCCATTTTTGAGTACCGGAAACTGACAATAAAATTACAGGATTCCCGACCGCTACAAAGTGTTCCAGGAAACCGCAGCAGTGGTTAGAGTTTGAACACTGTAGGTACCAGCCAGTGTTTCATTCACTGTGTGCGAGCTAACTGACGAGTGGGTAAAGCCAAACATTACAGGAAATTGACACGATACTAACAACAAACAAAATGCAAACGAAATATACAAACTTTGCCACTCTCACTTGTTAATGTACAGCTTCTGTTAAAAGTTAAGTGACGTCTGAAATCAATACTATACATGATTTCTTGTTTTCTACAGAAAGTGAACTGCAGTTGGCTCTGATATTGCTCTGCACGATTGCCTGATAAAGACGCCCCTGCAGCGTTATTAGTTTTCTCCCGTCTTGCCTCCGTCTTCAAACATTCCAATGAACCTTCGTCACAAGACAAAGGGCGGGTCCTTTATTTTCTTCTTTGACTGTTCCGAGGTCTGGAAACCGTTTGTGGCTCAAGGTGAGTGTTAGTCTGCAGTTACTGCCATCTGTGATGACACATAACTGAAGGTTACGACCCAGCTTATTGACTTTGGCTTAACGTTTATCTTGTCTTTATATTAAGAAAGAAATGCTACGAATTCAGTTAACTTTTGAACCTGTTTAAAGCGTAAAACGGGTCTCCATGTCTTACAAGTCATGCAGTCCAAGCTTAACGCCCGATTCACACTGTATGTGCAGCCACGTTCCAATCAAGAGCCCGTGAAGTATATTACAGCGTGCCCGAACAGGCGTGTCAGCAGCAAAGTCATATTAACCCTTTAAAGACGAAGCGTATTTGTTTTATATAAGGACTCAGTGCGTACCGCGCTGTAAACACTCTCCACTTCGGTTATAAAAACCAGTCTCTTAATGTTTTATAAGGCAAAAGTTGCTGTTTGTTCTGAGATCCGTACAAAACACATAAACGCAATGTGGGCACCACGTAGAATTTTTTAATGCTAAACCTGGTGGTACGTAAAGTCACCGCTAGGCTTTAAAAGGTTAAGACACAGTGAAAGATATCTGACAGGTGCTTGGCGCGAACACGACTGTCCCACAGTGTGAATGGGGCAACACTCCCTCCACATTCTGGGTGCGGTCACGGTAAGCTCAAGGTAAGGCAACGACACGGATTTTTTTCTTGCAGTGAAGGACCCCGCAGCAGACGCTACGGACGCACCGCAGCCTTGAGGCTTATTGTGCAACCCTGTGATGAAGATGGTTGGTTTTCTCGTTTTTCCGTGTAGTGGAGCACCGGTGGAATTAAACTGGCAGGGGAAAACCGAAGTACTCGAGGAAAACCTGTCCCAGTGCCACTCTGTCCACCACAAATCCCATATGGACTGACCCCGGTCTCGAACCCTGGTCTCCACGGTGACAGGCCGGCGACTAACCGCCTGAGCCACGGCACGGCAAACCGTCACGGATTTAGTTACAGTACCGACACTGCACGCTGCTGCAGCACTCCAGTGCTGCTAATTCTCGGCGTCCCGAGGCGTCGGCGTGACCGTTGGTATTAACAGACGCATTTAGATACAGGCAAGGAATAGCCTGCCTCACCATGACCTGACCTGAGTCGCCTGTAGTGTGGTACAGATCTGTCTGTCTGTCTACCTGCCTCTCTGTCTGTCTGTCTGCCTCTCTGTCTGTCGGTCTGCCTGTCCGTCGGTCTGTCTGCCTCTCTGTCTGTCGGTCTGCCTCTCTGTCTGTCGGTCTGCCTGTCCGTCCGTCTGTCGGTCTGTCTGTCTGCCTCTCTGTCTGTCGGTCTGCCTGTCCGTCTGTCTGTCTGCCTCTCTGTCTGTCCGTCCGTCTGTATGTCTGTCTGTCCGTCTGTATGTCTGTCTGTCCGTCTGTCGCTCTGTCTGTCCGTCTGTCGGTCTGTCTGTCCGTCGGTCTGTCTGTCTGTATGTCCGTCCGTCTGTCCGTCTGTCGGTCTGTCTGTATGTCTGTCTGTCCCTCTGTCGGTCTGTCTGTCCGTCCGTCCGTCTGTCGGTCCGTCTGTCTGTCCGTCTGTCGGTCTGTCTGTCTGTCTGTCTGTCTGTCCGTCTGTCCGTCTCCACAAATAAATGGATTTCGATCAGTAGGGGTGCAGGGGGTGTATATCAACGGCGGCTGACGGGCCTCAGCCGTTGTTCTTATCCTCACAGTCGCCTGTTCTTATCCTCACAGTCGCCTGTTCTTATCCTCACAGTCGCCTGTTTCTCCACCTTGCATGAAGGCCAACGGGCACTTCTCAGTTTTCCTCAGAAGCCACCGTAAAAGGAACTGGCACACGGCTATATAAACCTGTATATTATTAACAGTTTCCTTATGCAAGTGTTCGCTCGGAAACGTAACCCACGGCATTTGGTCGACTCTCGATAGCCATTTCCATACGAGTGCGGACGCCGTTGTCGCATGACTAATGTTGCAGACAAGTACATCATCCCCCCAGTCACTGTACACAGATCGCCATTTGTTACGTTAAGTTTGTTAAGTTTATAACAACCCTACAGTCAAATTTTTGCACAGCCATACCCAAATAAAACAGAACAAAATTACAGTACTAAATCGCAAGCACAACACACAACTGTATTTCAGCTCAATGAATTCCCATCTGCGATACATCGGTCACTGGTCACCAACACCTAACGGGCCGACTCACATCTGCGACAGCAGTACGTGCAATGTTGTACGGATCTTGTCGATATGCCTTACATTTATGCTTACCCGCCTTACGCCACATTTTCCCACCAATGCCAACTGCTGCTTACAGGCCCCGTGGCACCGCTAAGCATTGCTACGTTCCGAGCCTGCGCGCTACCAGCCACTGTCTTAACACTTGTCCACGCCAGCCGATTTGTTTGTCCTCCACCCTGGACGTTTGTCTCCATAAGCACGATTAATTACAATTGGCACAACAAGGAAAAAGCTTTTCTTCGAAGTTCCACCGGTCTGATTTTCTATTCCTGAGACTAAACACACACATCGGCCCTGCACAAATATATCTGCAATCGAACGAATCACAGAAAACCAATAACCTTATGAATCTTGCGAAAGGTCGAAACATGTTGAGGGTGAAATAAACCAGAGGTAATTTTACAGCTTATGTTGGTAACTAACCGTGACTTCAGGCTTCCGCCGCGATGCTGATGAGATCTGCGCACTTCTGGGATATCACGCAGCGTCGAGTGGTAATCCTGTACCGACGTTTCGGGACATACCGGTCCCATTTTCAAGGGTCACGAAGTCCAAGACCCTTGAACACGGGAACGACCCTTTGTCCCGAAACAATTGCCACTCGACACTGTGTGTGTGACGTTGGTGCTTTATGATTCGTTCACTTGACTTAGGGTCCTAATCACGAAACACGTGAATAGCCGACATTTTTAACATCGACCCTGAAACGTCGCCACTGGGTGGTTAAACATTTATGATTTACCTTCGTCACGTCGTGTTTTCAAATCTGCGTCCGGAGGCAGCAGTCCTGGGTACTTGCGCCATTGTCCTCCGTTTCTGTCTAAAATCTGGGACAGTCAGTCCTTTGGACCAGGTCACGACCGCTTCCTTCTGTCGCCCTGCCAGTTCACTGACCAGTACATTAAAACTGTATATATAGTACCTTCAGCTGCACGGTGTTGTTACGCAGACTACAGCTGGTGCGTACACACGAGCGTCTGCAACATACGCTATTTGCGAGAGACGCACTGAGTGACGTCTACAGGATGATTACAGACACGTGATGTGCGTATCTGTGCGTGACTGAACAAACAGCCGTGCGGTAAACTGCCAACATTACGCTACAACTAGACTGGGGCCGGTCCCAGTAGCCGCGCGGTCTGAGGCGTCGGTCTGCGGCCGAGCGCTTGCTGGGATCGTGGGTTCGAATCCCACCGGGTGCATGGATTTTTTTCTCTTGTACAGTGTTGGTGTTGTCAGGTAGAAGTCTCTGCGACGGGCCGATCCCTCGTCCAGAGGAGACCTACCGACTGTGGTGTGTGTCTGAGTGTCATCAAGTGAAACTACACAAACTCGTCACCTACTGTGAGTAGGCAGAAGACGGACGGACTGCCAAACGAAACTAAGCTGTGGAAATTGCACACACCCTTCCGGCAATCCCCCGGCTTACGTCATGTCTGTGAAGGGCGAGGGGGTGTGGAAAGTTGAAATTGAAGTTGGTACTACTGCCCGCGTGTAGCGGCAGAACAAGACGGTTGGTACTGGTGGAGCTTTACCTCCATACTCCCCCCATACGCCTTCATGGCGTGCACAAGGTAAACTGTACCTTCACTGAGCTAGCTTGTCTGGCGCGTCCATAACAGGTACCTTCACAAAGACATGAAATGAACTACGCAGGCGGAAAATGCGTATAACAAAGTTCGTCGCGCAAAACCGCTGCATGCCCGCACCGCTGTCGGCTCTGCGTTGCCCCAATTTACCTTTTCACCGTTCCGGCTTCCGCCTTATTTATACAGCATTTATATAATTAATGCAGTTAATATTTGCAGTACAGGGTGCGCAAAAAATGATGGCTCCAGGCAGCTAGTCGGTTTCACGGCGGTGTGTACGGTTAGCTAACTGTGGGGCGAGAGACGATGGTGACAAAACGATATTAATACGGAGTTTAAACATACAAATATGGCGCAACTACTTTGGAATGATGATTAGTGGCGGTCCGTGGCTACATCTGTCACGTATCTTGCAAACGGACGCACTTATGACATGGGTGTAGATAAAATCACGTTATTAAAATTGTTACAAATGATTATGCATTAGTTCTTTTTGGACTTCTTGAACCTTGAAGATGGGACCGATAAGTTGTCCCGAAACGTCGGTAAAGGATTACCACTCGACGCTGCGCATTATCCCAGAACAGCGCAGATCTAAAATTACATCACTTAACGACGTAAATAAAGTTTCCTCCGTATTTTTCTGCATTATTCATCGGAACTTCTCAAATCTCCATGCACAAATTTGGCAAATAATGCTCCTGGCCATTTGCAAGACCTGTAACAATTAGTGCCGTGACGTCCGGCTTTTCTTATGCACGCAAACTGAATTGCATTTAGGCTTGCATCGTGAATTGTGCACTGCGTCGCGCAGTTCACCACTTGCAATGCCGTTACCCCGTCATTTGCCTCAGGGCTGTGGGGTCGGTACACAAAAGCTCCGACTCCAACTCCTCGATTTTTAAAACTCCGACTCCTTCATAAAAGCTCAATATGCATTAGTAACGGTAAACCTATAAGACGTTTCGGCACCACCGCGTGAATCATCAGGCTACTGTTTAGACTTATAGCCTGTATTTAAGTATAAGTCTAGTGGTTACTGTAGCTAACAGGGCTCTGCAGTTGGAGTATCTAGTTAAGGTTTTACATTGAGGTTGGAGTCGGAGTCGGTACATTTTTACCGACTCCGAATCCCACTCCATAGCCCCGATTTACCTTACTCTACAAAATGTCTTAACTTTTTTCCCCGAAGATATCCCAGCGCCACTGGCTTTAATATTTGCATATTTGAGTGTTAATTTTCCACCCGTCCACCACCACCCGCATGACGATGCAGTTACACGCGAGCTGCTGGCGCTCCTGCAGTTGGTGGTGGCGGGAGGGCAGGTAACAGAACAGCGTAGCGTTTGCTTGAGGCTTCTGTCGGGGATTACACTGGACAGGCTTCAGGATCGACGCCGACGTAACAGCGTCCAGTAATCTGTCTGAGCTTGCTCAGGCGTCAGGATTCGGCGCGAGTTGATTTATCCACGACAGGCTGCACTTGCCTAGTTGGCTTCGCTCACACACTAAATAATCGCGTGTCTTTAATGAAGTTGAGGAGTCCGGTCGCAATCTCATGGCACCACGCAAATAAATGATTTAAGTATCTCTGTTTGCACTGGTCTGTAGCATCTACTGGAGGGTTGGCGGATTAATTGCTTGCAAGGAACTGCCGAACTCAGATCGTTCTGTGTTTTCCGATGTTTACCAAGGAAGAACACTGTTCGTCGCAGAAAACTCGTTCTCTACTGTTGCACTCTGTAACATACGGTACCACAGAGTTGTCTACAGTCCGTGACGTGAAACAGCGTACAGTACGCGGAAGTGCATGTGCGAAGGGATATTAAATAGAAGACAAATGACGTAGCAAGTCAACAACACAAACCCATGTTTTTAGACATACAGACAGTAACTGTCCGCAGACCGCCATTCCTGCACAGTAACATACATTTTGTGCAACCGTTGCGGTTAAACACACACAGTCGCCGGCACGTGTATGTGTGTGCGTGCAAATTCCACGGATTTTTACGCTGACCGCCATATAAATATCAGAATATGTACACGGCGCGTCACAGCGACCTTCAACAAAATATGTGAAGCCATCAACGGGCAACGTTTCTCGTAACGCAGCCATGCGTTACATCACGGATCTAAACGCGCCCCCCCCCCCCCAGGAGGAAACGCTAGAGGGAAGGGAAACGCAACATTGTACCCATGCACGTCAGTAAGGTGTATGAGTGGAGCAGAAATTCAGCTCCTCTTATTCTTCACCTAGGCACTGAAAAGAAGCGAGGGGTTAATTCGACACCCCGACTTGGTTACATGCGCTGTAATAGCCCCCCAGGCACCCAATTTCTAGGTGACTAGGTGAGCCCCAAAAATAGGTATGGATGTTTGGGTGGAGAAATAATCTCTTACCGCAGCCTTTTCACTACACTAACTGAGCTATCCTGGCTCAGCAAGAAAGAAACCGAGACTAGAAACAAAGAAGAGGCAAAACGAAAGAAGTGCACACGGTGTAAAGACGACGCTGCACCCGTAAGCCTGAGCTAAGCCAGTCAGAAGGTGTGAGTAGCGCGGCCGGCAGTAGGGATTGGATTGGATTGGGAGGGGGGCGGGGGGGGGGAGGGGGGAAGTATCACTTTGTTACAGGGTTCCCAGGCCTCACCCCCTCGTCTTTCTCGTTGTAAAGACTAAGATTAACCCAAGTTACACATAAAGACCCAGTCCGTACCGCGTAGTAAACACACTCCATCTCGGTTATAAAAACCAGCCAGTTAATGCTGTATAGGGAAATAATCGCTGTTTGTTCTGAGATCCACACAAAACACATAAACACACTGTGTGGGCAGAACGTAGAATTTGTGAATGTTAAACCTGGCGATACATATAGTAACCGCTGGACTTTACAGGGGATAGTTAGACCCAGTCCGTACCGCGCAGTAAACACGTTCCGTCACGGTTACGAAAACCAGTCAGTTAATGCTGTATAGGGAAATAATCGCTGTTTGTTCCGAGATCCACACAAAACACATAAACACACTGTGTGGGCAGAACGTAGGATTTGTGAATGTCAAAGCCGGCGGTACGTACAGTAACCGCTGGGCTTTAACCTTTCAAAGCCTAGCGGTAACTTTACGTACCACCAGGTTTAACATTAAAAAATTCTACGTGATGCGCACATTGCGTTTATGTGTTTTGTACGGATCTCAGAACAAACAGCAACTTTTGCCTTATAAAACATTAAGAGATTGGTTTTTATAACCGAAGTGGAGAGTGTTTACAGCGCGGTACGCACTGAGTTCTTATATAAAACAGATACGCTTCGTCTTTAAAGGGTTAAAAGGTTGAATACATTCCGCGTGTGTCTGGGCAGTGCGAGTGGGTAAAGCGCACACCACTGCCATCTACTGACCACATACAGCACTACTACCTCCAGCAGTATCACGCGGCGCAGAATTCTCTACGACGGAGCAGTGAGTTCGGACAGAGCAAACAAACATGCAAACACACTTCTTGGTACTAAAACAAGAATATTCTCCGTTAAAAGAACCTTAGCCTAAATCACTTCCAGTGCCTTATACCAGCTTCACTTTAATATTATCCTTCGATCCAAATCTTGTTGTGAAATGGTTAATAACTCTGGTTACTATTAGAAAGTTTCAGGTTAGACACTTTCTCCGGCTATGTCGATTCATCATTTATCTCAGCCCTTACCGAAAACTAGAGATAATGCCTTGAAACAGGCCACGACTGCAGATCATCTCCACTGAATACATTCGTGATCTTTCGCAGAAACTCCTGACAGTCCGGCCGGCCGGCCAAGTGTCCATTTCACCCAGCCACACCCTGTATCACGGAACTGCAGCATTCACCAGTGGCCAGCACTGTGCGATGCATACAAATGGCGCCCAACCTTCATCAGCTTTGCTGATTTTAATTAACCCTTTAAAGACGAAGCGTATTTGTTTTATATAAGGACTCAGTGCGTACCGCGCTGTAAACACTCTCCACTTCGGTTATAAAAACCAATCTCTTAATGTTTTATAAGGCAAAAGTTGCTGTTTGTTCTGAGATCCGTACAAAACACATAAACGCAATGTGGGCACCACGTAGAATTTTTTAATGTTAAACATGGCAGTACGTAAAGTTACCGCTAGGCTTTAAAAGGTTAAACATTCATTCCGGCGTTACGAAATCCCTAAGCAACGTTCGAGTTAGGCGAATTGTATATCCGACAGGACACAAGAACACAGCCCGCAGGCAGACTGCATAGTCTTACAGACTTATGCTGCTAGTTGTACTTTGGGACGTCGAGTGCACGGAGCGACAGACGGAACGACAGAATAATTCTGAACTGTACGCAGTTGCCAAACGAGCTGATTTATGAAGATTAGGCCGTCAAAATCGTTAAATATTTACATACGTATCGGGAATGTACAGATCCTGAAGATGGAGGCAGCAACCTCCTCCGAAACTTTTAGAAGGTCGAATGCCTCTGAGGATACGGACACATCGGACAGTGAGAGACCTACAGTCCGTGTCGCACGAGTCGGAGTGTTTTTATAGAGTACAGACACTGCACTGGCTTTAGAGTTGATTGCAGGTTGGCTGGTGAGAAGCAGGGAGGCGTTGGGAAGTGGAATACGTAGTGGGGCCATGGACTTTCGACAATAGGGTGAGGAGGATATCTGGGCCTAAGTGGGTAGGAGCAACAGGACACTGGAGAAGACTACAAAATGAGGAGCTTCATGATTCGTCCCACTCACAAAACGTCATTATTTGGGCGATCAAATCAAGGAAATAAGCGGGGAACGTGGCAGGAGTGGCAACGGAAATGCATATACAGAGTGTCAGTAGGAAAACCTGCAGAAAAGATACAACTTGGACGACCTACGCATATAGGGGAGGATAATATTAAAATGTGTCTCAAAGAAATGGGATGGGAAAAGCATGGACACAATTTGTTTCAGGATGTGAAGAAGCAGCAGGCTGCTGTTGGAACGATAATGGACTGTTAGGTTATACAAACCGGGAGAAACGTCTTGGCCAGCTGAGGAACTGTCAGCATCTCAAGAAGGACCCTGTTCGATGGAGTTAGCTATAAACTGTATTTCCGGCTACGACTGTAACACTCAGTGCGGTTATGCTGAGACCCTGTCGGGTGTCCCAAACATCGCAGCTTGTTTTGATCACCACTTTGTACAAATATGAACGTTATGGACTGAGAAATGCCTTCAAGAATTCCGTCCGCTGCCGCAGTAGCTGGGAATTATGTTTCCCACTCTGAACACGCCAGAACATCTTCACAGTAAGTGTGCACCCTGAAACACACAGTGGCCATTACAGCCCCACACATCACCAACGACAGCAATCTGAACAATCAGTGCGTCTGGAGGGTATGTCCACAGTTTCAGTCCTCGAATGATTTGCATCCCCCTGATTGTACTTGCAAATGGCGCTCAAGAACACATGTTGTGCAGGTGCCATTACAAGCTACAAGCCATCTGCACGCCATGCTACCTGCACAACAGCGCCTCTACTCAGATACGCAAACAACCTCACGTCATTTACCCAAGATCCATTTTTAAAGCCACTTACCCCAAATCTTTTCCATAATTTCGTGTTGGGGTGAGATCTGAGATTTTCGGGGCGGTGCTGCCGAAGATTCAAGCGTTCTGATGGTGAGTGGTTTGTGAAGCTGCACTGATGGTGAGTGGTTTGTGAAGCTGCACTGATGGTGAGTGGTTTGTGAAGCTGCACTGATGGTGAGTGGTTTGTGAAGTTGCACTGATGGTGCGTGGTTTGTGAAGTCGCACTGATGGTGAGTGGTTTGTGAAGCTGCACTGATGGTGAGTGGTTTGTGAAGCTGCACTGATGGTGAGTGGTTTGTGAAACTGCACTGATGGTGAGTGGTTTGTGAAGTCGCACTGATGGTGAGTGGTTTGTGACGCTGCACTGATGGTGAGTGGTTTGTGAAGTCGCACTGATGGTGAGTGGTTTGTGAAGTCGCACTGATGGTGAGTGGTTTGTGAAGTCGCACTGATGGTGAGTGGTTTGTGAAGCTGCACTGATGGTGAGTGGTTTGTGAAGCTGCACTGATGGTGAGTGGTTTGTGAAGCTGCACTGATGGTGAGTGGTTTGTGAAGCTGCACTGATGGTGAGTGGTTTGTGAAGCTGCACTGATGGTGAGTGGTTTGTGAAGCTGCACTGATGGTGAGTGGTTTGTGAAGCTGCACTGATGGTGAGTGGTTTCGGTGTTTTGAAGGATCGTAGCGCTTCCAACTTCAGGGTCAGTCAGTCCAACAATGCCCAGCATGTGAAGGCACTGCGAGCCCTCGAAACGTCGGATATTACGCAGTGTCCCATCCCATAAGAGTTTAATCTCATTACTGGGAGTCTGCGCTGAAAGCATTTGAAGTGTTGGGCAACACATTTTGAAGGGTTGGTTGAAAACTAGTTGGAGTCCTGGGCGAAAACAAGGCGTAGTGTTGGGCAAAAAGAAGTTGGAGTGTTGAGCGAAAACAAGGTGTAGTGGTGGGCAAAAACAAGTTGGAGTGTTGAGCGAAAACAAGGTGCGGTGTTGGGCAAAAACAAGTTGGAGTGTTGAGCGAAAACAAGTTGCGGTGTTGGGCGAAAACAAGGTGTAGTGTTGGGCAAAAACAAGTTGGAGTGTTGAGCGAAAACAAGTTGCGGTGTTGGGCGAAAACAAGGTGTAGTGTTGGGTAAAAAAAAGTTCGAGTGTTGAGCGAAAACAAGGTGCGGTGTTGGGCGAAAATAAGTTGGAGTGTTGAGCGAAAACAAGTTGCGGTGTTGGGCGAAAACAAGTTGGAGCGTTGAGCGAAAACAAGTTGCGGTGTTGGGCGAAAACAAGTTGGAGTGTTGAGCGAAAACAAGTTGCGGTGTTGGGCGAAAACAAGTTGGAGTGTTGCGCGAAAACAAGTTGCGGTGTTGGGCGAAAACATTTTCGTTTCCCATCTCAATTTTCATGCAGCTCTCAGCAAAAACATGGAAATTGTCGAGAAGGCAGGAAACGTCCGAGGAACGTAACAACGCGGGTACGATAACTGTGTTACTGTCAGAGTTCGCTCCACACCTGAGCAACAGACTTAAAGCGAATATGCGCGGTTGGTGTGTTGAAATAATCACATTTCTTTGCTCTCAGCTTGCACTTCACTCAGGACACAGCTGCCTCCGTTACAAGAGTCAGTCACATACACGTCAGCAGGTCTTCCTGTCAAGTGCTTCTTGCTTTCGTCCGATTATAACCAAGGTCGGTTTTTCGACAGATTTTGAAGAAGTTCCCAACACAAAATTCAGCCAAAAATCCGTCACACAGGAGCTGATCTGTGTAATACGGACGGACGCACAGGTATGACGAAGCTAATGCCTAAAAATGCAATGCAAGTCGAAATTTTTCGCAGTCCTAAATACAGGGAAGCCTGGCGCAATGAACAGAAAGGCCATCACCAACGAAATAAAGCGTGAATCAGGCAGTGCTAGCAAAGTGTTTCAACAGCCGTTGATCGGCAACCGGGGACTTTCTACAAACTGAAAGCATAACACAGAGGCCGCACATTTATGTGCATGTCCCCCCCCCCCCCCAATTTTTGGGTATTCGCCGATTTACATTAACCTTGGTACAGTGCTACACCTGGACCTCTCCTGATGGGAAGACTCACAATCAGATCGATCACATATTGATAGACAGGAGACGGCATTCCAGTATACTCCATGTGCGATCTTTCAGGGGAGCTGACTGTGATACTGATCACTATCTGGTGGTTGCGAAAGTTAGGGAAAGACTGGCAGTAAGTAAACAAGCAGCACAGAAGTTTGATGCCGAGAGATTTAATCTCAAGAAGCTAAGTGAACTAGAGGTTAGGAAACAGTATCAGCTTAAGATCTCAAACAGGTTTGCAGCTTTGGAAAATTTAAATGCTAGTGAGGACATAAATAGGGCTTGGGAAAACATTAAAGAGAATATCAAAATCTCAGCTCAAGAGAGTCTAGGTCTACACGAACGGAAGCAGCATAAACCATGGTTTGATGCAGAATGTGCAGAATTTTTAGATAAAAGGAAGCAGGCTAAAATTCAGTGGTTACAGGATCCAAACCAAAATAATAGAGATAATCTGCACAACGTAAGACGTGAAGCTAGTAGACATTTCAGGCACAAAAAGAAGGAATATCTGAAAGCTAAAATTAATGAAATTGAAACGAACAGTAAGAACAAGAATATAAGAGACTTGTATAGGGGTATCAATGAGTTTAAGAGGGGGTACCAGCCTAGAAGTAATGTAGTAAAGGATGAGAAGGGTGACCTGGTTGCAGACTCCCACAGTATTTTGGCTAGGTGGAAAAATCATTTCTCCCAGCTGTTGAATATACACGGGGTTAATGATGTTAGGCAGACTGAAGTACACACGGCTGAGCCACTAGTGCCTGAGCCCAGTGCCTTTGAGGTTGAGATGGCTATTGGAAAACTAAAAAGTCACAAATCACCAGGTATTGATCAGATTCCAGCAGAATTGATTAAAGCAGGGGGTAGGATTATTCGGTCTGAAATCCATAAACTTATTATTTCTATTTGGAATAAGGAGGAATTGCCTGAGGAATGGAAGGAGTCAGTCATTGTGCCTATTTATAAGAAGGGTGATAAGACAGATTGCAGTAACTATCGAGGCATATCACTTTTGTCGACTACGTACAAAATTCTATCCAACATCCTTTTGTCAAGGTTAACTCCATATGCAGAGGAAATTATTGGGGATCATCAGTGTGGATTTCGACGTAACAGGTCAACTACTGATCATATATTCAGCATTCGTCAAATACTTGAGAAAAAATGGGAATACAATGAGGCAGTGCATCAGCTATTTATAGACTTCAAGAAAGCCTATGATTCAGTTAGGAGGGAGGTCTTGTATAATATTCTCATTGAGTTCGGTATCCCCAGGAAACTAGTAAGGTTAATAAAAATGTGTCTAAGTGAAACGTATAGCAGAGTTCGGGTAGGCAAACATCTGTCTGACACGTTTCTTATTAAGAATGGCTTGAAACAAGGAGATGCTCTGTCGCCATTGCTCTTCAACTTTGCTTTAGAATATGCCATTAGGAGGGTTCAGGCAAACCAGGAGGGCTTGAAATTGAATGGTACACATCCGCTTCCGGTTTATGCTGATGATGTTAATATATTGGATGGAAGCGTGCATAGTATAAAGAAAAATGCAGAAGATTTAATTATTGCTAGTAAGGAGATTGGTCTAGAAGTAAATGCTGAGAAAACTAAGTACATGGTCATGTCTCGAAATCAGAATGCAGGACACAATCACAACATAATTATAGATAATAAATCCTTTGAAAGGGTGGAAGAATTCAGATATTTGGGAGCAACCCTAACGAATCGAAACTCCATTCATGAAGAAATTAAGAGCAGATTGAAGTAGGGGAATGCTTGCTATCATTCGGTGCAGAATCTTTTGTCTTCCAGGTTACTATCCAAAAACACAAAGATTAGGGTATACAGAACTATAATTTTACCTGTTGTTCTGTATGGATGTGAAACTTGGTCTCTCACACTGAGGGAGGAACAAAGACTGAGGGTGTTCGAGAATAGGGTGCTGAGGAGGATATTTGGGCCTAAGAGGGACGAGGCGACAGGGGATTGGAGAAGACAACATAACGAGGAACTTAATGACCTGTACTCATCACCAAATATTATTCGGGTAATGAAATCGACAAGAATGAGATGGGCGGGGCATGTAGCACGTATGGGGGAGAGGAGAGGTGCATACCGGATTTTGGTGGGGAGACCCGAGGGAAGGCGACCACTTGGGAGACCCAGGCGTAGATGGGAGGATAATATTAAGATGGATATTTGGGAAGTGGGATGGGGGGGCATGAACTGGCTTGAGCTGGCTCAGGATAGGGACAGGTGGCGGGCTCTTGTGAATGCGGTGATGAACCTTCGGGTTCCATAAAATGCGGGGAATTTCTTGACTAGCTGAGAAACTGTTAGCTTCTCAAGAAGGCCTCTGCTCCATGGAGTTAGTTAGTTAGTTGGTACAGTGCAAACTAAAATATATTTGAGGATTTTGCATATTTTATGCGCTTCTGCACAAATGGCATAAAATGAACACACATAAATGGAAGTCGTTAAGTTTCGCATCTTTTTATGCTTTACTCGACAAGTTTCGACGAAATTAGGTATGAGAAACTGCACTAAGAGTTGACACGCGAACTGAGGCTTGGTTCACATTTGCACCGCACAACACGACGAACGATACGTTCCTACACGGAGCTCAAATCGCTGTCTATCGGTTTTTCGGAAATAATTCCTGGTAAAAGCAACTGGCGACTGCCCCCCCCCCCCCCCACATACACACACAAAGCCATTAAGGTCTGAAATTATCATTTGAAACTTTTTCGATATGGCGAACATGTAACAAAACACAGGTAAACAAACTGACTCCATTTACCGCTAGACTGTCAGTCATGCCAAAAACAAAACTTCATTCTATGCAACGTGCTGTCCCCACCAATAAACAATCCATTTCAACGGTCAATACGGCGCAGCCTTTATCTGTTTTGACTGTGTGTGACAGCACCGCTAGCAGACACACATCAAGCGTAATCACGCCTTTGGCGTCTGACTTTCATCTCAAGTGTGTACGTACAACAAATTCAGTTCGTACCTCACAGAGAACACACCAATCACTAGAAGGACGAATCAGCCTACTCTATTTAAGCAAGTGCTCAGTGTTTAATGCAAGCACATATGCAACAGACAAGACACTGTCTGGACAGCACGCAGCGTTGCTATATTACAACAAGTGGCACCTGCAGGCACCTCTAGGATTTGAAAGGTGACGCTTGAAACTCGACTATTAACAGCCAGTCAGCAGGGCCGCTAAAACAGCGAAGTATGTAAAATGACGTGTGAACAGCGTCCTACAGACACCAAAATGTTTCAGAAGAGCCAGGCAGCCGCCACTGGGAAACGAAACAAGGACCCTCAGAAAGAAGGCCAGGTGTGCTCTGGCAAGTAGCGGTTAAGGCAGCCAACTGTGCACAGCAGCGCCCGCACTGATTGCTACACAAACAGCGCGGCGCGTTGGAGCCGTTCAAAGGCAGAATTTTGTGAATGCTGTGAAATTAACCGTAACAGCAAAGTTGTCTCTGTCCTCGTCATGAAGATGTATAGTGGCGGCAGAGGTACAGATCCACTCATTCTTAATCTCGACACTGGATGTGTATGGCCAACTTCAGGCGCCATCAGGTCTACCCTCGGGAAAAGAATTATCGCTACCACTTAAATAGGAGACTGTATGGGCCCCAGTGCAGAACACGACGTTTCGGAGAAGACAAATATTCAGCTCCTGTCCGGAATCAAACCCGGATATTCCAGCCCGTAGCTCAATCATTATACTGACCGAGCTAACCCGGGTTCCTGTAAAACTTGATAATTTGTAACCCAGCTACACAACAGTCAGCTTTTCAAGGAAGACAGGCCACCGTGCAATTACTGCCACTTCTTCCTGCACCTGTAACATGCGCGCCAAAACCTGTCCATCACGTGACTGACCTTGCTAACCTTCGTTGTGTGCCGCGCAACTCCTGTTTTATCTAGACGTGTCACCTCCTCCTGTTGCCCTTTTCCGCTGAAGGAGCAGGTGGACTACGTGAATGACGTCAGGATAGGTGGAACTAAGCGGTCCAAGGTTGCCCCGAAACTGAAATATTATGGCGTGGCCCGCGCCGCTGGTTTTGCGGCTGAGGCGTCGAGATCGGCGAGAGTGCGGGAGATCATTCAGACGAGGTAAGACGTTAGAACAGACCTGAATATAGACGGACTGGAAAGCATTTGTGCGCCCTGAAGTGCAGAACGGTTCGCCACACAAAGGCATTTGAATTTATTATTATTATTACTATTATTATTATTATTACTTCTATTGTCCAAGCGTTTAGAGAATAACCTGTTTTCTCATCAATCACATTTTATTAGACAGACAGACAGACTTCATGGAGCAGCGTCATTCAGACACAAATAGTTCCTCAACCAGCCTGTCAAGGAATTTCCAGGACTGTAGGCAAACAGCGGCGTCATTTCCACATTCAGAAGAACACGCCACATGCCACTATACAAAGCTAAATTAATCCAGTCCCCTTCCGGCATCCTACATCTTTAACATCTATTTTAATATTATCATCCCATCTCCGTTCATATACTCCAAGTGGCTTCTTTCCGTCCGTTTCCCCGCCCCGCATTGCCTGCTGCGATCTTGACGAAACTCACACTTTTTCACAACATTATGTGCAGGTCTCTGATACCGAATTTCATCGAAATCGGGCAAAAACTGTGGAAAGGATATACGGCAATACATTCACGCAAATTAGTAACTTATGCTTTCCACTGAGCTGGTTTGCACGAAAGCCACAATCATGCGGTGAACTGTGTAGACGTCTCCTGCACAGGACTGCATACAAATCGGATGAAAAGAGCAGAAAATAGTCACGGACGGACAGACGGACGGGTTTTCCACTTACGATTTTCTTTTCTTACTCCGTACAGAACGCATAATTACCGAGTAAGAATTGATACACTAACCAACCTATGCACTTAACAAGATACATCCAGAAGTACAGCACGCCTACAGAACTGCTACATGTTTCGGCACCGGGGTGCCATCAGCGGGCAGTTACTCAGAACAAAGCAGCATACGGCCGGCACAGTATGAGGAACACCGCAGTTACCAACTAACACTTTTATACGTGTTGCTAAGCGTTACTGAAGCAAGAATGAAAATACGTGCTTAGCGTTGGGGACGAAACATGCGGGGGGGGGGGGGCATCGTTCACTACACGCCCTAAATTCGTGCACTCTGTGTAAGAACAGACAGGAACGTATCGGGTGTCAAACCGAGGGACCTACAGACGGGTGCTGCCAGCTAATTGGAATAAACCCCCAAACTGCTGGAAATCCGTTTAGCCTCCAACCCCGCTCCATCGTGTCGCAGCGCTCTGTGTTGACTGACACGCTGTCCGCGTTCATTAGCCGTCGTTAAACAGCCAATTGCAGCTGAATCAGCCAACCATTAAGGCAGAATTGAATTGCAGCCAATTTACATTCAGTCGTTCTATACGAAGTAAGAAAAACGCTTTGTGTACGGACCACGTCTGTCCGTCTGTCTGCGACCAAGTATCAGTGAAGAAGATGTTTGTAACAGTTTAGCTAAACTCGGTAATGAAGTTCCCTGCAAAAAACCACACAGCAAGCGCGCTTTTCGTGAAAATCAGTTCGGCGACAGCCGCACTGTGCTTGGCGCAGCCAGTGAACGCCGCCCACAGGCTGCAGCGCGTGCGTACGTTCCGAACGACATGGGCGCAATTCAGTATCGCAGTTCTGCACGTATGCAGGCGAGCAACTGCCAGGTACGTGCAAATTACATACGTCAAGGCCACATTTTACTTAAGAATGTGTTTTTCTGCAACAATTAAATCAGTATCCGTCCAAACGCAACTGCATTCTATTTATTATATAGAGCCACATGTTTCGGCCTACCTCAGGCCATCCTCAGGTTCACAATTGGTCTCCAAAACATATCAAGGAAGATATATACGTTATGTAAGCCTTCTATAAGCCGATCCCAGTGGCAGGGGGTCTAAAGCGTGGGTCTGCAGCCGCTCGCTTGCTGGGATTGCGGGTTCGAATCCTGCTGGGGGTATGGATGTCTGTCTCTTGTTAGCGTTTTGTGTTGTCAGGTAGAGGTCTCTGCGTCCGGCTGATCACTCGTCCAGAGGAGTCCTACCGACTGTGGTGTGCCTGAGTGTGACAGTGAAGCCTCGATAATGAGGGGGCCCTGGCCCGCTGGGGGCTGTTGCGCCAGTGGGGAAAAACATCTTACATCACATACATTGCACAATGTGTAATGCATGCAATGTACATTCTTTCCGCAACATGTTTCAAAGACCAATTGTGAACCTGAGGATGACCTCAGATAGGTAGAAACATGTAGTTCTATAAAATAAATACAATTTAGTTTTGTTTGGACAGGTATTTGTTTAATTTTTGCGCTATTAAGAACACAACTGCATGAAGTTCGTTAAAGTGTTTTTCGCCCACATTTTCAACACGATTTGTCAGATTTAGACAAAACTCAGTACTGGAGTTGCCTACAGGAATTTATGAAATTCGGCGCAGTAAAAGCCATGCTTTACTTACACACGTAAACAAACTTCCGTGCTCAATCTCCACATTTATTGTACCATTTTGACGAAATTCGGTATAACAGATCTGCACATAATGCTGTTCGGCACTTCTGAGTTTTGGGGGGAGGGGTGGGGGGGATGTGAATCACAAAATATCAGCATTGCAGCCCTTCTTTCAAAACCTCGCATCTCAACGTTTATCACCACGTAACGCCCCATCTGGCACACACAACATTAGCAGCATCATCAAACAACGAATCACGTCCTCTCATGTGCTCACAGCAAAGTATGCTGTTCGCCCTGCTCAGTACGTGCCACTTACTAATTAAATGTTAACTGCTGAATGATTCTGCCGTAATTGGCTTGATAAAGATGGCCTGCCATGAAAAGGCGAAGGTTAATGAAACGCATTCGCAGTCTCTTTCGACGATATAATTGGCGCAGTCCGTCTGAACTTCCTCACGCCGTGCTACTAATTATGTTAGTCATCACATTCACGTCAATAAGCGGCCCCCACACGTGCACTGAAAGGGACGCGCTGGGACACTCACTGTTTCGTTACGTTCCGCAGTCCTTCCCTCTCCTACCTACCTGTTCACAGCAGGTGTCGAGGTTGTTTATTTTCACTTGATCACACTCAGACACACACCACAGTCGGTAGGACTCCTCTGGACGAGGGATCGGCCCGTCGCAGAGACCTCTACCTGACAACACAAACACTGTACAAGAGAAAAAAATTCATGCCTCCGGTGGGATTCGAACCCACGATCCCAGCAAGCGCCCGGCAGCAGACCTACGCCTTAGACCGCGCGGCCACTGGGACCGGCTACTGTCACTGCAGTGACATTACTCTTCCCTCTCATGTTTCCTAACTCAGTAAGCATCCAACCAGCCAACCAAAGCAAGCAGACAGGCACACAAACTAAATAAACAAACAAACAAACAAACAAACTAACTAACTAACTAACTCCCTAACCAGGGCCGTGCCTTGGTTCAGGCCGTTGGTCTCCAGCCTCTCACCGCCGTGGCCCGGGTTCGATCCCAGGTCCATGTGGGATTTGTGGTGGACAAAGTGGCACTGGGACAGGTTTTTCATAGAGTACTCGGTTTTCCCCTGTCAGTTTAATTCCACCGATGCTGCATTACACGGAAAGACGGAAAAACCAACCACCTTCGTCACAGGGTTGCACAATAAGCCTCAAGGCTGTGGTGCGTCCGTAGCGTCTGCTGCGGGGCCCGTCGCCACAAACTAAGTCCATGGGGCACAGTTACTGACATGCTGACAGTCCATGGAGCACAGTTACTGACATGCTGACAGCCCTACAGCCAGTCGATAAAGTCCCCGTATTTTATGGAAACTGAATGTTCATTACCGCTTTCACAACAGCCCACCTGTGCCCCTGTTCTGCGCAACACGACTCTTCTAATCCACGCCATCCAGTCATATTTCTTTGAGATCCGTCTTAAAATCATCCTTCCATTTACACCCAGCCTTTCAAAGTCATTTCTTTCTTTCAGCCCCACCCATCAAACTCTGCCTGCACTCCTCCAGTCCCCCCATACGCGCCACACATCATTACACCCTTCTGTACGTTCCTGTGAGCCAATGGCAAGAGCGGGACTGACGCAAAAAACGCGAACTTTAACACAGAGGCCGTGTAGTGCCGATCCCGGCATGTTTGTCCAACAAATGACAAGAAACTCACTGACATGTCTGCGAAGGCAGCCAACAGGAATCCACACCGTGCAGGAATAAGGAAGGGTGTCAGGCTGAGAGTCGCAGTGCCTGTAGCATGCACGGACGTGACGGAAATTACGGCGTGTCAGGTTGTGTGTGAAACATGGCAAAGTGTTTCGTGTTTTAATGAGGATGCAGGTGCTGGGGCGGTCACTGGTAGCACAGCCAGCAGCCTTGCACATGGCGTGAAGGAAACGCCACAAAAAGACATACCTTACGTAACTCCAAGCGAGGTGGTCATTACACATTTCTAATTATTTTATATATATATATATATGCCAGTGGCAGCGGCGGTTTAAGGCGTGGGTCTGCGGCCGAGCACTTGCTGGGATTGCGGGTTCGAATCCCACCGGGGGGCATGGATGTTTGTCTCTTGTGAGTGTTTGTGTTGTCAGGTAGAGGTCTCTGCGACGGGCCGATCCTTCGTCCAGAGGAGTCCTACCGACTGTGATGCGTGTCTGAGTGTGATTAAGTGAAAATAAACAACCTCGAAACCTACTGTGAGTAGGTATAAGAGGGAAGGACTGCGGAACGAAACGAATTATTATACGTATATACACACAACAAGTCGCACGCGCTGCACTGGCAAAGACCCTCTGTATGTGGCCACTGTGACTCCCGGAGCACGCAGCTGTAACTCGTCAAAGAACGCGGACTACAGTCACTGATTTCAATGAACGCGTGCCCTACTGTCTGTCATACAGCTGCTGCACAGTGCATAAACTTGTCATAAATTTTGGTCTTCAAGATGGTGACAAGTACCGGGTTAAAAACCAAAACACAATACGAAAGCATTTTCGTAACCAATGCTCCCCGACGTCGGAAAGAACACCCTTTTGTTTGAGGGTTTCTACGGCTTCGCCCATTTGTCTCTTTGGTAAGAGCAACATGTAGATCGGGGGTTCTTAACCCTGTTTGTGCCCTGGGCCCCCCTCACAGTCTGGGGAAACTTAGGGAGCCCCTCTCAGACACATGTACTTAGGTGCCGTAAATAGAATACATAGGTATAGAATCTAGAAGAAAACAAATTATGCTCAAATGCAGATTTCAAAATATTAAAATATAACAAATACGTAATATGGTAATAGCTGGGTTTGTTTGTTAATCAATTAAAATTTAATGGTTTAATGAGCTCACGGGCCGCAGGTTAGGAACCACTGATGTGGCTGAATGAATGTGTGGAGCATTGGTGGAAAGATACTGACAGGGGAAACTGAAGTACTGGGAGAAAATCATTATACAGCGTCGGTGGTAGATGAATGAATGAGTGTGGAGCATTGGTGGAATGATACTGACAGGGGAAACTGAAGTACTGGGAGAAAAACATTATACAGCGTCGGTGGTAGATGAATTAATGAGTGTGGAGCATTGGTGGAATGATACTGACAGGGGAAACTGAAGTACTGGGAGAAAAACATTATACAGCATCGGTGGTAGATGAATGAATGAGTGTGGAGCATTTGTGCAATGATACTGACAGGGGAAACTGAAGTACTGGGAGAAAATCATTATACAGCGTCGGTGGTAGATGAATGAATGAGTGTGGAGCATTGGTGGAATGATACTGACAGGGGAAACTGGAGTACTGGGAGAAAATCATTATACAGCGTCGGTGGTAGATGAATGAATGAGTATGGAGCATTGGTGGAATGATACTGACAGGGGAAACTGAAGTACTGGGAGAAAGTCATTATACAGCGTCGGTGGTAGATGAATGAATGAGTGTGGAGCATTGGTGGAATGATACTGAACGGGAAACTGAAGTACTGGGAGAAAAACATTATGCAGCGTCAGTGGTAGATGAATGAATGAGTGTGGAGCATTGGTGGAATGATACTGACAGGGGAAACTGAAGTACTGGGAGAAAAACCTGTGCCAGTGTCACTTTGTCCGCCACAAAGAAGTGCGACATGGACTGACCTGGGACTGAACCCAAATCTGCCGTGTGAGACGCTGGCTGTTGACAGCCTCACACATGGCTGACCATTTGGAGACAAAAATTAACGTGAATTATATTTAAAGACCCAATCCGTACCGCGCAGTAAACACAGCCCGTCTCGGTTACAAAAACCAGCCAGTTAATGCTGTATAGGGAAATAATCGCTGTTTGTTCTGAGATCCACACAAAACACATAAACACACTGTGTGGGCAGAACGTAGAATTTGTGAAGGTTACACCGGCCGGTACATGTAATAACCACTGGGACTTGGTTTAAATAATTCGAACTCGGAAGGCTAAGCAATTAGTCTAAGTTGCACAGGCTGGTCATTACAGCTGAGCGCAGGTGGCGCTAGTGTAGAGGGCTCTAGGGGGACGTCACGAACGCTTCATCGTCGCACCACCGCAGGCAAGGCCGACCATCTGTTTTGTGCGCGCGTCTCTGACGAAGTTCTGAAACTTGTGTGGAGCCTCTTCGAAAGCTTTATGGTAACTGAGACAAATGGATCAGTGTCACGGAGGGTGTCAGAATGAATGTCTACATCAGCTAAACAACAGGCCTGTTTGAAGTGGCAACAGGCTCGCCCTCCCAGTCTTTACATCCAACAAGGTGCCCAAACACGCCTGCGCGGGTCGCACGGACCTCCAGCTTCACTCTGTACTTCCCTTTACCTCACACATCTGCAGTTCTACAGCCTGGCCCGGCTTAACCTTTTAAAGCCTAGCGGTAACTTTACATACGACCAGGTTTAACATTAAAAAATTCTACGTGGTGCCCACATTGCGTTTATGTGTTTTGTACGGATCTCAGAACAAACAGCAACTTTTGCCTTATAAAACATTAAGAGATTGGTTTTTATAACCGAAGTGGAGAGTGTTTACAGCGCGGTACGCACTGAGTCCTTATATAAAACAGATACGCTTCGTCTTTAACCTTTTAAAGCCTAGCGGTAACTTTACGTACCACCAGGTTTAACATTAAAAAATTCTACGTGGTGCCCACATTGCGTTTATGTGTTTTGTACGGATCTCAGAACAAACAGCAACTTTTGCCTTATAAAACATTAAGAGACTGGTTTTTATACCCGAAGTGGAGAGTGTTTACAGCGCGGTACGCACCGAGTCCTTATATAAAACAGATACGCTTCGTCTTTAAAGGGTTAATATCGAAGATACATTTTTAAGTTTAAAACGACCTTCGTCACTTGCCTTCAGCCGAAAAATATTTTGCTATCTTTGGACGGTGACACACTGCGTGGTTCAACGGAGAGAAAAGGCTTCGATAGCCTTACGTTGAATAAATGTAATAGACTGATTCTGTTATTAGCAGCAGTACTATTATGTATTAGTAATGGGGTGTGTAATTACAGTTGAAATGCCTATGCATGTTGCATGCCTCTTTGTCATGGCTCGTCTCACAGTTTTGCTGAAAAGCTGCACAGCGTAAGTTTAAACATGCTAACATGCTCCCTTCTTTAAATTTCCCCATCCATATTTTATAGGAATGTCTAACATTCTGTGGAAATAACATGTGCAGTTGAAGAATCACCGCTGGATAAAACAAAAAGCAACTGATCACCAGATGAATCAACCACGGTGTAAGCAGCAGGTAAGATTGGCACTTAGGCCACTCTCTCAGGCAGCCCTCTTCCCTTCAAGGTCACCATCGTAACATGTCGAAGACCTTATTTTCATTTCTGCAATAGTTTTATTTGCGCTTCGTAAGTTGCAAACTGCGACACTGCCGAACTGCGTCGCCCTGGCCACTTCGCTATGACGTCATGCGAAACGCTCGGCGTGGCACTGGGCACGTCAAATCCCGGGGCAGGGGGCTCCTAGTAGGATACGGAAAGAGGAGTTCGGTCAGCCGCTGAAGACGTTACCTGTAAAAGTCGACCTTGTAGCCTGAACTAACATTTATACTAATCCTTTACAGCCCAGCGGTTACTGTACGTACCGCCAGGTTTAACATTCAACAATTCTACGTTCTGCCCACACAGTGTGTTTATNGCTTAAATTGGAAGGACAATTAACCCTTTAAAGCCCGGTGGTTACTGTACGTACCGCCAGGTTTAACATTCACAAATTCTACGTTCTGCCCACACAGTGTGTTTATGCGTTTTGTGTGGATCTCAGAACAAACAGCGATTATTTCCCTATACAGCATTAACTGACTGGTTTTTATAACCGAGACGGAGAGTGTTTACTGCGCGGTACGAACTGGGTCCTTATATATAAAACAGATATGCTTCGTCCTTAAAAGGTTAACTGACTGGTTTTTACAACCGAGACGGAGTGTGTTTACTGCGCGGTACGAACTGGGTCCTTATATATAAAACAGATATGCTTCGTCCTTAAAGGGTTAACTGACTGGTTTTTATAGCCGAGACGGAGAGTGTTTACTGCGCGGTACGAACTGGGTCCTTATATATAAAACAGATATGCTTCGTCCTTAAAGGGTTAACTGACTGGTTTTTACAACGGAGACAGAGTGTGTTTACTGCGCGGTACGGACTGAAGCATCATTGCTGCTTAGTTGCATCCCTGGCCGTGTCCTGCCTCTCATCGCGAAAGCCTTGGTTCGATCTCAGTTCAGTTCATGTAAGATTTGTGGTAGACAAAGTGGCACTGGCACGAGTTGTTCTCCGAGTACTTCGGTTCTCCCCTGTCAGTATCAGCAACATAGTTACGACGTCTGAAGTATGCAGTTCCAGTGGGCTGTGCGAACTGCACGAATGTTTACACACACACTGCAGTCGGCATGTCCACTGCGTGACGTTCTTACTGCTCCTACCATACACACATCTGCAGGAAACGTTTCTCGCCATAGTGCACATTTAGGGAAATAAAGAAAAGAAGACAGAAGGGAAAAAGAAAAGAAAGAAAGAAAGAAAGAAAGAAAGAAAGAAAGAAAGAAAGAAAGAAAGAAAGAAAGAAAGAAAGAAAGAAAGAAAGAAGAACCAAATATCACCATAAAACACACTGCTCTGGCCTTGTATTCAGAATGTGCATGACTCGAATCGCAGTCTGAGTTCTGGCGCCTCAACTCATTCTACATGGTCTTCCTCCGTCTCTCCATTCGACAATCACAATGTCGTGGAATGAACAGCGCCCGCAGGCTTCGCGGTCACTGTCGACGCTGTGAGCTACAACAGAAATATCTGCGACAACGTTATTGAATAACCTAAGCCTGAAGATTCTGCCCTTGTCGGGGGGGGGGGGCTGAGACAGCGCCCTGACGTTTCAAGGAACTGCACTGCCTCTACCTTGAGCGCGCGTCCGTCTGTCGCCACGACGGCAGCACCTCGCTCATCGGCACCGCGTTACTTGCACGACGACGACTCGCCACTGTTTCAGCACTGGCTGTGATACCCTCCGCGACAAGCGGTGCACTTCCGGACTGCTGAAGTTAGCACCAATAATTCAATACCGTTATGGTTAATGAGGCATGCACAACTGCACAGCACGTTCCTTATTCAGTTTATAGCAATTACCATGGATCCGTGCCCTGAAAGGGACAACGCGGGGGGGGGGGGGGGGGG
>BLKM01005549.1:265771-351307 GCA_013340265.1 Coptotermes formosanus | reverse complement strand
CCCCCCCGCGCGCCCCCGCCCCCCCCCCCCCCCCCGCACATGATCTACAGCGTCATTAATCAGAGTATTTCTAATTTTGGCCCGTATCCAGCCACCAAAATTGGCTATTGGTAACAACGAAATTAAAAGTTTTATTAAACTTTTAAACGCGTAAATTAACTTGAATTTAAAGATCCAATCCGCACCGCGCAGTAAACACACTTCGTCTCGGTTATAAAAACCAGCCAGTTAATGCTGTATAGGGAAATAATCGCTGTTCGTTCTGAGATCCACACAAAACACATAAACACACTGTGTGGGCAGAACGTAGAATTTGTGAATCTTAAACCTGGCGGCACGTACAGTAACCACCGGATTTCAAACGGTTAATGACATCATCCCCTGTGTAAGTTGCAAAGTCTGTAATGAAGATATGTTACAGAATGACATACACACTGCACAGTATTAAGCACCTTGTTTGGGCTTAAAAAGCACAACGTTTCGGCCGCCTTTATCTTGTAAGAATGCTACTTAACGATGCTATCAATACCTAAGGTTATACAGCGTCGGTGGTAATGAATGAACGAGAATGGAGCATTGGTGGAATGATACAGGGGAAAACAGAAGTACTGAGAGAAAACCCTGTCCCAGAGCCACTTTGTCTATCACAAATCCCGCAAGTATTGGTCTGGTATTGAACCTGGGCCTCCGCGGTGCGAGGGCGGCGACCTCAGCCTGAACCATGACACGGTGGCTCCAGCCGCGCCACCTACGGCGAAAAACTCTGGCACCCATTGTGTTCAAGGCTTGATGGAAGCGGCGTGGTGGCAAGTGGAGAATATTTCCGTTGCCCAGCGGTCCAGTCCGTTGGCACTTGTTGAACCGCCATGGCTGCTGAGTGGCAGCATACGGAAACAGGTCTAGAACAACGGGGGGTTAAATAAGGGAAGGAGAGGTCTGGGCATGTAGCATGCATTTTGCGATGAGAATTTGTACAGAATTTCGTCGGAAGAAACCAAGAGACGAAAGTGCTTGGGAGATTTACACATAGATGGAAGAATAATATTAAAAAGCGACGAAAAGAAATGGATGTGTGGGTGTGTGTGTATGGACAGACTCAACTGGTTCAAAGGCAGGCTTTTACGGGCGCGGTAATGAAACTTCCGGTTGTATAAAAACATGCAACAATGACCATCGGAGTGAACATAAATTCTTCAAGAAATACCACGTAGGCACTGCGAAATTACTGGGCGAGGCTGCTCGCAAATCTGGGCAGTGGAGTGTCTCCCTCAGCATGAACTGGGTGTCTCGAACCGCGGTCTCTTAGCTTTTGTGTAGACCTTACGGGCAGAAGCGCTGTGCAGCGGTGGAATGAAGTACTGTGAGATGCCAAATCGCACATTGCGACAGAATGGGCCCACTTCGCGACAAACCCATGCGGGCCTCACACCTGCCTCTGGCACTCAGCAAGGACTCCGCGCACTTCTAACAGCAAGTGCAAATATTTGAATATCGAGACAGGCGACGAGGCAGAAAGCTGTGCCAAAACGCGGACGTTACACAGCTGATACACGTGCCTGTGCCGGTGTATCCACAGCCAGGCATCAGCCCATTACAGACTGGACCGTGTGCACTGGCTCAGTAACTTTGCCATTGCTGCCAAATGAAAGCAGCTGAAAGCAAGTGATTAATGACTGGCCCCAGAAGGAAGAATCAGCCAGGGAAGGAGAAAACCTCACGGTTGATACAATGCACGGAACAAGAGTTTGAAAGAGTGACGCAATCCGGGCACTTATTCACACAAACGACCGGAACACGTCCCGCTGTAACCCGCTGACCATCAGGCGTGCCGGTTTTTGGTCTTTTTTCACTAGTATTATTTATGTGTCCCCATATTCGACTTGTGTTTCACTCACTCCTAGTTAGCTAAACTGGTTACAGGGGCAATCTTGTGGTTTTTCTCTGTATGCTGCAAATATCGCCAATATCATCTTTGACACGAATATTTAAAAAAAAAAAATCTGTACACGCCGTGAGGTCGTACACGGAGGAGTAGGGGTGTAGCTCCACTCATTCTTAACCTTGTAACCAAATCAAGTGAGTGGTCAGCCGAACACACTCGCCACTTAACCCCAAAGAAACAAACCCGTTACCCACTGCACAGGAGAGTCGGTGGGCCCCACGCCCGGTCTGGATGAAGGCAGAAGAACTGTCTTCGCCGCGTTCGAACCCCGGCTTGTGTGGCTTACGGGGTACTTATCGTACCTGTACCGTCCTGTGGTGGGCCGCTGTTGAGGTGAGGCACTTCTGTCCGAACTTCGCCTTGATTTGCGACAGACGGCACAAGTCAACAGTTCGTGTTTCATTAACCTGTTAAAGCCTAGCGGTAACTTTACGTACCACCAGGTTTAACATTAAAAAATTCTACGTGGTGCCCACATTGCGTTTATGTGTTTTGTACGGATCTCAGAACAAACAGCAACTTTTGCCTTATAAAACATTAAGAGACTGGTTTTTATAACCGAAGTGGAGAGTGTTTACAGCGCGGTACGCACTGAGTCCTTATATAAAACAGATACGCTTCGTCTTTAAAGGGTTAACACACTCTGTGGCGCAAACTCAGTAACTGTTTCCGTAACCACACCGTCACTGTGCTTTCTGTCACTTTATACACAGCAAACCCCTGCTGGCTACTCTACCTAACCCTAAGCGGCTCTTCGCGGTGCAAAGAGTTAATTCGTTTACGCTGTACGTGGAAACACCGATCATAGGAAACAATCGCATTCCAGCAACTAGGACTTTACTATGTACAATTCCCCCTCCCCCCCAAAATGTCCCCGTTCCCCTCCCAGAACAGCCTCGCCAAGTTTGTAGCGGTCCTCGAGACATCCTTAGCGACTTCGCGAAGCACAAGACAGCGTCTGATACTATCGGGGAAACATCAACTTTCCTTCATCACATGAAGGCATTCCTTGGCGATGGCAGAGACGACTTGCCTTGTTGTACACAAACATTCGAGCTCTTTCCTATAAAATATTAAAAGCAGCGAACGGGCCTTCCCCCCCAAAACAAAAGCAACATCGCATGGAATGTCAAATAACCGTCCATGTTGGCTGCTTGATGGGCCCGTTCAGGTCTCCGAATACCGGGTAGCCACAAAGTTTGCTAACATTACAGTGTGGACGCGGATTGTCACGCTCGTGTATGAAATGCGACACGAACAATCTGTCCGTAGGAGCACGCTGTGTGCATGCACGGACTGTCATCAGGTGTGCCGGAAAATAAGCAGAATTATCTCTGACAAAGCTCTGCACCCACACACAAGTTGTTACAAATAATTAGGGTCATCAGTCAAGGTTAAGGAAAATCGGCCACACCGGTCAGCTGAATGGGGATGTAAGAACTTGGCTTTTACACGACACAATATTGCATACCTTTTTCTATACCACCACCACCACCAATACTGCCGCCGCTGCTACTACCACCACCACCACCACCACCACCACCACCACCACCACCAGCCACGTTCACGTCACGTGACGGACTACTCATACATGCACCCCTGTCTTCATCCTTGCTGGTCGGTCACACACGGTAACCATGACAATTATGTGCTGTGCTTGTCTGTTCCTTTTTCTTCATCATGTAACTCGCAGACAGCACTGAGTTCATTTCTTGTAGCCAGTGGTTACTGTAGGTACCGCCAGGTTTAACATTCACAAATTCTACGTTCTGCCCACACAGTGTGTTTATGTGTTTTGTGTGGATCTCAGAACAAACAGCGATTATTTCCCTATACAGCATTAACTGACTGGTTTTTGTAACCGAGACGGACTGTGTTTACTGCGCGGTACGGACTGAGTCTTTAAACTAATTCGGCTTAATTTTCGTCTTTAAAAGCCGACGCCTTTGTGCATCAGCTTCTTAGCCTTACAGACAGCCGTTCCCTTCCAACTGCGTTGGGTGACAGACAGACAGACAGACAGACAGACAGACAGACAGACAGACAGACNCTGCGTTGGGTGACAGACAGACAGACAGACAGACAGACAGACAGACAGACAGACAGACAGACAGACAAAAACACTGGATATCATACTGCACACTTTAACTTAGGCATGAAGGAACCAAGACAAAGACAAGATACACAGCCAAGGCACTGCCGCATTTGTCGCTACACGGTGTGTCCTTCAGTCCCCAGCTTGTTGCCTTCACAGCAACATCTACAGCAATCTTGCATGGCGCCTCCCACGCGCCCTGACCTGCCCTACTGCTGTCGCTAGCCCGCAGGCAACTGCAGCTAATTTTACACACATGCCGTTCTGCAATAGTTAACAGAACAATTCCTAAAACTTCTCAATTGGCGGGGTACCTAAAAGTGCATGGTGCCCTCTGTGGCATACAAAAAAATTTTCTATTCTATACCTCCATTCGAAATAGAACATTATTAGTAGCAAAAAAAAAAACACGTCACACAGCCTGTATCTCCCACCGCTGTCCTGAGCACCGCAGTCGTCACGGAATCTCCCCGTAGTTGCGGGGTTTATACGCGATAAAGTTGCCGCGCTCTGTGCGACCATAAAAGAAACACCCCTTATTATATCATAAATTGGTACCACGGACTGCTTTTATATCAAACTGATCGGCCGTTCCGAAACGTCGGTAACCATGTAACAATAAAACGGAACTATAAACCGTCAACCACAACTACATTATGTCAGTTTTATTGCTTGCTGCATGTTTCGGCTTTAGTGACGAGTCAGCTAAACGTGTTATGCACTGTGCACTGCGCACCTGCGCACTGCAATCTCATTCAGTCCATGCTAGTTGCATTCCCAACAGCGCCAGTCTGCGGCCTGGCTACGGCAGCGCCTCTTGTGACAGTGTAGGTCGCAGCGTCCGATATCTACAAAACATCCTCGAACCCACGCAAAAATCTTTAAATTAGGTCAGCTGTTTAAACCTACGATGAAGTACAGATATAACATAAAAGAAACGGAAAATAAATATTCGTTTTAATTTTCCGCTTAATAAAATTCTGCCATATCTCGCAACCCACAGTCTATGCTTACGTCATTACTGAGTCATTAGCATTACACGCTGTGGAACAATGCGCTGTCATCAGCTGTTGTTAAACTTTTAAAGCCTTGCGGTAATTTTACGTACCACCAGGTTTAACATTCAAACATTCTACGTGATGCCCACATTGCGTTTATGTGTTTTGTACGGATCTCAGAACAAACAGCAACTTTTGCATTATAAAACATTAAGAGACTGGTTTTTATAACCGAAGTGGAGAGTGTTTACTGCGCGGTACGCACTGAGTCCTTACATAAAACAGATACGCTTCCTCTTTAAAGGGTTAAACAAAACAATAATCTGTTTTTATTGATTTCACCCTCCGGACAGTTTCCAGATCACTTCTTCATTGCGACAGCAGTGTTTGGTACTGTAACAGAGTGTACCATAACCTCTGTTTTCTTAGACACGCCCACGTACCATAGGCCACAGTGTTGACTCCAAGACGTCTCTTCATCGGCTGTCCTTGGCTTACTACATCAAAAATATCCAAACCGCTTAAAGCCCAGTGGTTACTGTGCGTACCGCCAGGTTTAACATTCACAAATTCTACGTTCTGCCCACACAGTGTGTTTATGTGTTTTGTGTGGATCTCAGAACAAACAGCGATTTTTTCCCTATACAGCATTAACTGACTGGTTTTTATAACCGAGATGGAGTGTGTTTACTGCGCGGTACGGACTGGGTCTTTAAGTCACGTTAATATCGCCTGTCCCAAGCGCTGAAGCGCACACAGCCACCCGCCACCCTACGTGTGCTGCACACCCCGGAAACTGTACTACGCTGGCGCCCTGTACCGCAATTCCAGCCCACGGTTCTGCGAAATGAACGGATCCTCATCCCCCCCCCCCCCGAATAATTCTCTCCACATGCTCCGTTTTCTGCTATCCGTTCTTCCTTATTATCAGAAGCGTGGATTAAACAGTTTGAATGAGCGACCGGAAGAGCCGTGCTTGAACACTACCCCCCTCGGGGGGGGGGGCACTCATGAGCTCGTTCCTCGCTTTGAGTAGGCGGGCCAGGGGTGTACAAACGGATGCACTGTCCGTTCCGAATGACGAGTAGGCACTCTGACAGACATAACCAATGACAGTGACCTATTGCATTACGCTTGCGTGAGACGACAGAATTGTGAAGGCCACCACCACCACCAGCAGCAGCAGCAGCAGCAGCAGCAGCAACAACAACAACAACAACAACAACAACAACAACAACAACAACAATTCTGGCGACAGCAGGCCTACACACGGGTTCAATACCGTCCCTACGACACGACGCAGACCCAATTCCGTACCTCTCATCCTCGCCGTATATCTTACACACAGTAATTATTTTACCTGACAACTATCGACTACCACTTCATGTCGACTCACTGATCGCAGTAACGTAGCCCACTCAACCGACCGCCCACACGCGCGGCGGAGCAGTGGTGGGAAATAACAAACGACAGTTGTACGATAGAATAAAGGCCCTGTGTTGTTCTCCGATCATACTCTTCCGAATCGGGTTCGCCACACTTCGTACGTCTTTCTGCACGCGCAGCTTATCTCACCATCTGACACTGCATGCACTCGCACAACCACGCAAGCTGGCTCACCAATTAACTCACCGAAAGACTTGCCAACAGACGCACCACTGACGACATGCATTCAGAAAGCGCCCGGTTTGAATCTCTGCCGAATCATCCCCTATGACGGGGTTTTCGGTGTGTTTCCTGAGTCTCTCCTAAAGCGAATGCCGGGACAGTACCTCGAGTAGGCCACGGCCGCTTCATTGCAGGTCGCTTAAAATAAACACAAGGCGCAAGGAAGACTCAGGTGTGTCACTCCCGTCGGAACATTCCACTGGACACGACACTGTATTAGCACCTGCTCGAAGTAACGTGTGGCCCGGCTAACGGCGACACGCGCATACCTTGACAATTTCGTACTTACACGCATCACTTTAGATTCAGAGAACCGGGATAGCTCAATCAGTGTAGTGACTATGTTACGGGCAGGCGGCATGTTTCGACCGACAGCGGAATGCCTGAGCACCCCTAGGACTCCAGCGACCATGGGATTATTGTATGCAAATCAAATTAGGTTCTTCCGGTCCGTCAGCACCAGGGCATCATGGTTCTCATTTCGCTTTACTGCACTCCTTCCAACTTCTTGTACGCCTTTTATTTCCTACCCTCATCGTTTCTATAACCCCCCCTCTTCTTTCTATTCACAATACTCTTTGAAAACAGCGATGGCTTTGCTTCTCCAATATTTCCCTCACACACATACGCTTCCACATTACGTCCGCAACTTCCTAGTTAAAACCCTCTTTAGAAAAACTCGTGTTCCCTTCACTAACCGTGAATTTCAACTGGAAGGCACATTCTGACTAACCCCGTTCGTCTGATACGGAACACAGCACCGCCGACCTAAACAAAACTGCTTGGCTACGCTACGCCCGAGCGTAACCAAGCAGGGGTTCACCTTCTTTGTCACACGGACCCCTTTGAGAGTCTGGTGAAATCTCAGAAAAATGTATTATCAATCATCAATTACATGTTTTCGGAGAAAAACGTACTGCCCACAACCACATGTATTCTGATCTCCCCTTCTTAGCGTGTAATAATTTTAGACAGTGAAATTACCTGAAGTTAACAAACATGTTTAGAGTCTGGAGGCCATAAATTACCTTCTTACCTACACTCATTATTAAATGAAAAGCTAAATTCCAGTTAGAGGTTTGTGAAAATAAAGTTGCAATTTTTCCATGTTCACGAGTCCTCTGAAATCTATCCGCGGACCCGTTGTGGGCCCGAGTTCAAGAACGGCTGCGCTAAGGTTTCACACTCCGAGCCTCCTAAAATGTGACCTTGGCTGTCAGGTTCTCCCAGCTGCTGTTGAGCAAGGGACGAATATTTTCGGGGTTTTCAACGGTTCAGTTGTCAAGTGGAAAGTACTGCCTCCATCTTCAAGGCTAGTGAGAGTTGTGCGAATATTTAACCACTCCACTGTGCAAAAGCCCAAGCAAAGACAGTGATGTGATACGACGTCACTGTCACGGCGGTGTGAATCCTGTGTGTGACTGTACTGGGTGTGTAGTTTCACAGCAAAATAAATCGGGGGAAAGCTAACATGAACAGAACATGTGTTCAGGTTCAGGCACTTGTGCCTTGCGCGAATTTAAAACCTTACAGCCGGTGGTTACTGTACGTACCGCCAGGTTTAACATTCAGCAATTCTACGTTCTGCCCACACAGTGTGTTTATGTGTTTTGTGTGGATCTCAGAACAAACAGCGATTATTTCCCTATACAGCATTAACTGACTCGTTTTTATAGCCGAGACGGAGTGTGTTTACTGCGCGGTACGGACTGGGTCTTTAAATATAATACAGCTTAAACTGAAAGGGCAATTAACCCTCTAAAGCCCAGTGGTTACTGTACGTACCGCCAGGTTTAACATTCACAAATTCTACGTTCTGCCCACACAGTGTGTTTATGTGTTTTGTGTGGATCTCGGAACAAACAGCGATTATTTCCCTATACAGCATTAACTGACTGGTTTTTATAACCGAGACGGAGTGTTTACTGCGCGGTACGGACTGAGTCTTCATATGTGATTTAGGTTAGTTTCGATTTTTAAAGCGTTAAATAAGGCATAATATTAACATGGTCGGTCATCGTGCCAGTACCGCTTGTTACTCAAGGCTCGACGAGTCACTTTACTAAGCGCCAAGCGCCACTGGATGCGCGTGCACGCCACTGCGGTGCCGTATCGTGCTCTGCGCTCCAGCGCGAACGGTTTTAATGCAGCGGCGCGCGTCAGACGAACCAATTACGCGATTCGTAATGCAGACAGACTGACAGGCGAAAAACAAATTACTGTCCTCATGGGCAACACAGAGCCCATGCAGCACCCCCCCCCCTCCCCCGCCATTTCCACTGACATACACAGCGTCAGCGTCTGCAAAATTCATTGACTGGATCAACAGTCTCATGACAATTGCTTCTGTTTAGAAAAGTGGAACCGCTGGATGACACAGGTTCGTTGCATATAATTTGGTGCCTGCACTGTCATTTTAGCATCATGTTCTGCACATGTGATTAATGACGGTACGTTATTTAACGGCACTCTATAATACAGGGTGTATCTGAACACGGCAGCTGTCACATGACATCCAGGCTGTTGCAGGCTTTCTATGAGATAAAGCTGTCGTAGTCACTGACATGACAACGGGGTTACGCTGTATATATCACTCACGTCAGTAAAGCAGCCTCCCCCACAGCACAAAATGTTATGGTAGTAACGCTGCAGGCAACGTATGCGGACAGTAGACAAATTACTGGTATACTGCTTCCATGTGAACCACCGAACGACCGCACCCGTTACATTACTGGCTGCGTGCACGTAACACCTCGACAGCAGTACTTTTCAAACCCCGGAATTAACCTGAGTTACATTTAAAGACCCAGTCCATACCGCGCAGTAAACACACTCCGTCTCGGTTATAAAAACCAGCCAGTTAATGCTGTATAGGGAAATAATCGCTGTTTGTTCTGAGATCCACACAAAACACATAAATACACTGTGTGGGCAGAACGCAGAATTTGTGAATGTTAAACCGGGCGGAACGTACAGTAACCACTGGGCTTTACACGGTTAATTGTCCTTTCAATTTAAACTGTATTGTATTTAAAAACCCAGTCCGTACCGCGCAGTAAACACTCCGTCTCGGTTATAAAAACCAGTCAGTTAATGCTGTATAGGGAAATAATCGCTGTTTGTTCTGAGATCCACACAAAACACATAAACACACTGTGTGGGCAGAACGTAAAATTGCTGAATATTACACCTGGCGGCACGTACAGTAACCACTGGGCTTTACACGGTTAAAGTGTTTCTGCTGCTGTTCAAAACGATAACAGAGCAGAAAGTTATACAGATGAATATAAATTTGCGTTTCCGGCGCGCTATGTAGAATGGCTGTTCTATCAGAAATCACAGCATGGCCAATAATGCCGGCGAAAGAAACTCAGAGCTGCTGGTGATGAACTGGAGTTAGGTGCGGAATTTCATGGTCACCTTCCATGACACGATCAATTTATACTGTTCTGAAACGGTACGTCCCGCCATGTGTGATGAGACGTACAAAATACAGCCCTCAGCACACAAGAACAGCACTTAACTGGTCACGGAAGTACGCAAAACAAAATGTAATGCACAGTCAAGAAAGGTGTCTTAAGTTCCGCACGAATACCGCGCATTGCGATACCAAAGCCTTACGTGAAATCTGGATTAGGGGAAGCGTGGTCGCTCTTAGCAGTCATTACAGGCCGATGAAAAATCTCGTCACTTCACTAACAGCATTATAACAAACAAACAAACAAACAAACAAACAGACTAACAGACTAACTAGCTACGTGTTTCGGGAAAGGTAGCAATTCCTCAAATACTCAAGACATTCGCTGTGGAACCCCGAGGGTTCATCACCACGTTCACAAAAGCGGCCATCTTATACCCATCCTATGCCAGATTAATTCAGTCCACGCCCTCTCATCTTACGTAATTACGATCCATTTTAACGTTTTGCTTCAATATATGTATTGGTCTTCCAAGTTGCCTGTTTACCCCCGCCCCGCCCCAAGCAAAAATTTTGGGTGCGCACCTGTTCCACTGCATTCATACCCCGCCAGTTTGTAATGATATTGGGCTCAAAATATCGACAGCGTCACAAAGCGATGTATTTTAATAATACACCGGACGACGCAAAAGGGGTTGCGAGTGCCCTCACGCCTCTGACAATGGCAAATGCCCATAACCACATCGCTACCCTTCGCTCTGCCCCGCTCCTCGCACAGTGCAATCGCGGGCATAGGCGTTCTTCCCACAGGCTCGCCGTTCCGCGCATGCTTTATTACACGATATAAGCGGCCATAAAGCGGCAATTCACTGAATTCACTCTGCCTGCCAAGGAACGGCACAATCCAACTGTATTACGGCGTTCCGCAGTAGATTTATGGGTATAATCTGCGAGCGGCGCAACAACCAACGGATATTATTGGAAACACAACGTGATAAGGCTAAGTTTAACGAATGCAAGTACCGCAGTGCCGTGCGCGGCCTGACTGGTACAGGCGAGCCGTAAGGCTCTTTTACGCAGCTTGTTACGTTGCTCGCCGATCGCAGTGGCCGCGCGGTCTAAGGCGTAAATCTACGGCAGAGCGCTTGCTGGGATCGTGGGTTCGAATCCCACCGGGGGCACGGATTTTTTTTCTCTTGTACAGTGTTTGTGTTGCCAGGTAGAGGTCTCTGCGACTGGCCGATCCCTCGTCCAGAGGAGTCCTACCGACTGTGGTGTGTGTCTGAGTGCGATCAAGTGAAAATAAACAACCTCGACACCTGCTGTGAACAAGTAGGCAGAAGAGGAAAGGACTACGAAACAGAACGAAGTTATGCTGCAGCCTTACCCGATGTCGATACTGCACGTGCCAATTAATTGTAAGGGATTAAAATTATGCACAATCTAAAGGTAAATGTTTCGGATTGCAGGTGCAAATAGACACAGAATTAATTAACAGTCAACTATATATGCAGGCACTCCGTACTGTATGAATACACTCAAACAGTAGAAGAAACGTACGTCGACCAAAAGAAAGATGGAGACACCAACACCCAGGAATATGGTAAAAGCATGGGATGCCTTTTATCCTGTTGCAACTGATGATCAGGATGATTACCTTTTGACCATTGCTCCTCTCCTGCTGTATCAGTGCGCGCAGCACAACACGACTGCGTTATTCTGGCACGTGGATGTGTCACGGTTGCTTCGCCTTCGTTTGGCATCTCACACAATCAGCTGCAGCAGCAGCAGCAGTCTCTCGAGGGCCAGGGTTATGTAATTAGAAGAATTTCTTTTTTTTTTTCTTTTTGTCTTCTTTATAGTGTGACGAAACCGTACAAAAATACTGCGCATTAACTGTTCAAAATGTGCAGAATTTGAAAAAAAGGTTGCAGAATGTGTATTTTTCACTATATTCCATTAAACACGATTACGAAAATGTTTTAAACACGACTTAGAGAACTCAGTTGGGACGACACTTTGTTTTCATATCGTTGGAATTGTCCTGGAAGATGAAACGTCGAAACCCTGAAGATGGAGGCACAACGTTCAGTCGACAGAGCGCGATCTGTCGAGAGCTCTACACAGCGTAACATCCCAGAAGATCAGAATTCTCAATACCAGCACTGTGGAAACCTCAAACCTCACAATATCTTCACCACTGAGACGACACGCCCCATACAGTGTAAGACGCGCTACTCGTCTGTTTTCAAGGACAAATTTATCTTTTCCACCGACGTCAGTTTTAAATTTTACTCTAAAAACCTTTCTTTTTCTTCATAGAATTCCCACTTTTCAAATTCAATGCGTTGCATCTTCAACTAAAATACTGCAGGCACGTGCAAAAATATCCAAGTTAACATTTCTAAATTAGGTTTCGTATAAAATTCGAGAAACATGACAGTTTATAAAAAACAATTTGACACTCCAAGTGTCAAAGATCAGCCACTACAAACTAGCCTGTGTGTCCGGAGACACGCGCACTGAAGAAACTAGTTTCAAGCAATTACTTTAATGCAAGTTGAAAACACAAATGCAAAAAACCAGCGCGCTGATTTCCGATATAAAAAAGGGCAAAATGCCTACAAAGAATTTCAATCAACTACAGTTTCACACGGTTAGGCAACTGCGATCTCACGCAAACTGTCAGGGTGGCATAAACACAGGCGTCTCGAACTCAGAGCAAGTGGGCCAAACGGACAGTTTTGACACATAAGGTAAGGAGCGCGTTATTTGGACCAACACAGCAAGTGGTTACGTTTACTACAGTGCTTAAAGCGCAACTAAACACATCGCAAGGACAGTTCGAGCTTTTCAGAACACAACCGAAACACACTACAATCACTGCACGCAAAACGCGACAGCGCAGTTATCTCTCCTGGTGTAAGCTGTATGTTACCACCCAGGAACAGCAAATTTTCTGAGCCTTCACGCGCGTGCCGAAAACATCTGGAACCCAAAACACTTCGACACTGACCGCGGACACATTGTACAATTGCAATAAGTTCAGGGAGACAGCCCAATGCGGCCCGCGGGCAGCGTGTTTGATATCCCTAGTATAAAGCGACTTCAGTTTGCCCGCGCGCTGATAGCTTTGGTATCTTTTTCGCCTTTAAAACTTTGCATGACCATTCCTAGAGTCAAATCGCTCCACAATACGAAGCCAGTGGAAGCGGCAGAGCGGACTGCCTGCCACTGTGACTACAATCCGAGGCAACACAGCAACAGGGGTATCACAAATTGCACCGGCAATGCACGAGCACACAACTGTTGTTATGCATACACACATGATTGTACTGCTTGCCACTGCATCTCGCACCAAGCTGCAACTGGTCAGCTAATAGCTGCGTTGCTGTGTCGCAAAGGGCGAAACTGGTTTCATCAAACTAGCTGCATGCAACCTGTTGCTTAAAACAAGTTTCTTTGGTGCGCGCGCCACCTATGTCGCGCGATGCGGGTACTTACAGGCACCATTTGTGGCACCACCTGATGTCGCTTCGTCTCATCTGCTACCAGAGAAACTGTCTGGCTTCGGACAGGCGGACAACCATCAGCTGCGCCGTTATCTGCCTGTAACATTACACAAATCGGGAAATGGGGGTCAGATATATGCTGAATAACGTGTTCTTCTAAATACGTTACGTAAAGTATTACATGAGAACATTAAGAATATTAACCAGCCAATTCAGTGCAGACGGTTTCGGTACAGCTTTGTCAATTTTCAATACAGTCCCGTATCCACCGTACACAGTACATGCTTCTAACCCATGCTGATGACTTGCTGTGCCTACAGCTGCACACAGTAATGTCTCCATACACAGTACATGCTTCTAACCCATGCTGATGGCTTGCTGTGCCTACAGCTGCACACAATATTGTCTCCATACACAGTACATGCTTCTAACCCATGCTGATGCCTTGCTGTGCCTACAGCTGCACACAGTATGGTCTCCATACACAGTACATGCTTCTAACCCATGCTGATGACTTGCTGTGCCTACAGCTGCACACAATAGTGTCTCCATACACAGTACATGCTTCTAACCCATGCTGATGGCTTGCTGTGCCTACAGCTGCACACAGTAGTGTCTCCATACACAGTACATGCTTCTAACCCATGCTGATCGCTTGCCGTGTATACAGCTGAACACAGTATGGTCTGAATTTTTTCACACTTTCGAGTTTTTCATTTGACTCCCCCGTATTACACCACGTACAGCAGAACAGTGTTTCGCACTATAGGGACCCCCTGTAAAATCTCCACAATCGTGCGGATCCCCTTCCCACAGTTATCTTAACTCAAGTACAGCTTTGACCAAATTCTCTATAACATTAAGTTTACAGTATTTACAAATAATACATTTAAACTCTAAACTTCTTTATGAGGGCAATATAAACAAATACGATTAAAGCATTAATTCTATAATAAGTGACAACAAACGTAAGATTAGAGGAAACTTTAAGCGGAAGGCTTTATATTCTGCTCAACCATACCCACTCAATTTTCTGACAACTTGAGTACAATTCGAGAACCGTAAATTGAAAAACTCTGCAGCTGACCGAAACACAAACACAAGGACTAACACTGAATAAAGAATTTAGCGATGGCTCAGGCGGTCAGTGGCCTGCCTGTCACCGCGGGGTTTTGGGTTCTATCACAGGCCAGTCTGTGTGATATTCGCGGTGGACAGAGTGGCACTGGGACAGGTTCTTCCCTCAGTACTTCAGTTTCCCCTGTCAGTATCATTCCACCAATGCTCCATACTCGTTCATTCATGTACCACTGACGCTGTATAATGTTTTTCTCCCAGTACTTCAGTTTCCCCTGTCAGTATCATTCCACCAATGCTCCATACTCGTTCATTCATCTACCACTGACGCTGTATAATGTTTTTCTCCCAGTACTTCAGTTTTCCCCTGTCAGTATCATTCCACCAATGCTCCATACTCATTCATTCATCTACCACCGACGCTGTATAATGTTTTTCTCCCAGTACTCCAGTTTCCTCTGTCGGTAGCATTCCACTACTGCTCCACGCACACAATCATTTATCTGTCACTGATACTATATAATCTTAAAAACCGACAGCATCACTAAATCAAATATTTTTGCACACTGGTGACGTGCGCGTCGTTTATTCGGAGGGACACTTCACGAAATTCGTTCTGGAGCTGGTTGTCTTGACTGGCCTTAAGACAGTTTTTCTGTAAAAGGCGTGGAAAAATGAAAGAAACGGAACGTCACGTGGAGACGCCGCTCTTTCATTTGTCCTTCCTTCTGTGACTTCGTATCAGCGACTAAACGGTTCCGATCGATTTTCAAAATGGTCGGTATAGCAGTCCTTTACGAAACGCGGTCGAGCAAGCGCGAGTGTCGCGAAAATTGGCCCAGTAACATTCATGCTTTACCTACGGCCGCAAATTATTTGCTACGCATACTTTCTATACTTCTATACACAAATCTGGATAGAATCCGTTATCGGAAATCTCCACGTAATGCTGGCCAGCAATTGTGAGTTTTGTGCAAAACCGTACAGTGAACACCAAAATTTACTGGACGGCGTAAATGAAGTTCTATCCTATTTGCTACTTTTCTTCCGGTCTGGAAAAAATTCGGTACAGATGTACACAAAAATGTACGGAGTAATCATAACTTCTGTGCAAATCCGCTCACTGAAACCCGTGCTTTACGAGGGACATAAATTCGTTTCTATCCGTGCATTCCACATTTAGCCGATCCCAGTGGTCGTGCGGTCTAAGGCTTAGGTCTGCGGCCGAGCGCTTGCTGGGATCGTGGGTTCGAATCCCACCGGGGGCGTGGATGTTTGTCTCTTGTGAGTGTTTGTGTTGTCAGGTAGAGGTCTCTGCGCCGGGCCGATCCCTCGTCCAGAGGAGTCCTACCGACTGTGGTGTGTGTCTGAGTGTGATCAAGTGAAAATAAACAACCTCGACACCTGCTGTGAACAGGTAGGTAGGAGAGGGAAGGACTGTGAAAGAAAACATTCCACATCAATTTTCAGATTTGGTTTAAGTGCAGTATAAAAGGTACGTTCATATTTCTTTTCAGCCTCCCTGAATTTCGTGAAACTCTACGCAGGAATGGCCAGACTTTTCTTAGGAGTGTACATTAGATAACACGTAGCGCGTGCCTTAAACCCGCATGACATATTCAAAGTAAAGAACAGCTTTGTACAAAATATGCAGCACACTGTCTCCCCCCACGAGGTCAGCCTTACACTTCATTCCTGACTGCCCCTCTGCAGTAACCCCCTGGAGGCTACTCCCCTCGTCACCACAAAATTATCGCCCCAACCAACAAGCACAGACATACAATAAACTTCTACCGACAGCAAAGTTAAACTTCGCTCCAGTTGCTGCCCACCTCACTGGCATTCTTTGCGGTCCGTCCTCTGCAGAGTGGTTTAATTACCAGCTGTAACAGTAACAGAGGCATCGCCAAGGAAACTAATTAGTAGGAAGGGCTTTGCGATGACTCGGACGCTGTTGGAAACGCGAAGCGGAACTCACTGTCTGATGCCACTACAGAAGTACAGTAGCGACCAGACAACTTGCTAGCCGAGCTCTCTAACACTGCACGTAGCTGCAGTCGGCACGGCGTGGTCGCTGCTTGGCTCACCTCGGAACGGCCAGGCAGCGTTATACCTGTTTCAAAAACATTTACTGTGTTGGGAGTACATTCATAGCTTCAGTCGCTGCGGACGTTTTTGAAACGGATGGAAGACTTCATGGCGCTTGCGCACTAAAAATGTAAAGGTAAAGCTTTCCGTTTACAGGCCTGGACAGGCCCTCGATGATCCAGCAGGTTCAGGCACCCAGGTTGTCTGTCCTACGCACCGGCTGCCTTTACCCCCCCCCCCCCCCCCCCCGCCCCGGAGATGCCACCTGGTACTCATTTCTGTTACAAGGGGAGCCGACCCCGGGCCACAGTGTGGGCGAAGGATTAAGACAATGTAAAATTCCAGTGACACCACCAGCAATACAACACGCGACCTTGCGCCTTGTAGCGCAGTGACGCACCGTGTGCTCCCCCCCCCCCGTATTAGTTTGTCTCTTCAACCTGCGCTAACACGTAGCAAGTAGGAAGGAGTGTCCATGGTATCTCGAAATTGCCTCTATGATAGAGTAGTACAAGTTTCTACCACAAGGTGTCGTTGTGTCGCTACCTTCTGCGTCAGTCTAGTGGTATATTCTGCATTGCTTTTCAACAGGCACAGAATTTTTTGTGTCTGTTAAATGCGATCAGCTATTTTTTAATGACTGACTTAAAGGAAAAACCGACTAAAGTACATCATACTTCAAACTCCGGCAAATGGGACGTGAAATGCGTGGAATGCTCAAAACAGGTTTCGGTGACAATCCTACGGGAAGCACTGACACATCTAAGTTGCTGTATCTGCTCAAACACGAAATCATAACACGTACAGGCACCGCATTGCACTGTTGATCAGGTATACGAAAGGCTCAAAAGCGGCCATCTTTGGCCACGGTTTACGAAACTTTACGTTACTTTACAGCTAGTAATATTTTGACCACCCCGCTAATACTAAGCGACAAGAGTTACACACAGTTTTCAATTAATCTGTCTGAAGTTCATATCCCAGCGGAGGAAAATCGTGATGAAGTTTCCAACGTGCCTTCCGAAGACCGAGACGGCAAAGTTACGTGCAGGTGTGGCAGCACAGTTCCGACACCCCCTCACACCCCTCACAACAATTCACCCCACACGCACGGTCTCGCACGAACTGTCTGTACCGTACAAGACACGGCGCTGCTACGTCGCAGCTAAACCGTCAAGAGAAAGCTCAAGAGGGCGTCGGCGACCGAAGAAAGGTTTGGTGACGGACGGACCGGTTGCACGGCTGGTCAATCCGTCTAATTACATGGCCTTTGTTAAAGGAATGGACTGAACTGTGTTTGGTACGTTACACTGTGCGAGAAGTGGACAGTGCACATGACGGCGTCATTCAACAGCGGTTTTTGTCAGGATTTCTTGGTTCATGATTACTGATGTAGCCATTTAAATACTGGTTATTAAAGCACTATTTGCGAGAATAGCGAAAATCAGTTATTTCTAGAACAGAAAATAAAAAACGTGTCACGAAACAAAGCAAATCGTATTTAACCTTAATAGTTTAGGAACTGTCGACATAGTCCGTAACAATTAAACACGGACAGAATAACAACACGGTATGGGAAATGAAAATGGAGAAGGTTAGTGAAATACCATGCAAGTCCAGTATGACGACATTTCGGCGATTTCAAGCAAGGATCAGGAATATTTTCGGCAACCAGAGGAAAAATAAATAAAATTATGCAACCAGGTATACAAGTTGCCTTCTTTACCAGAATTAGGCTGACAAAAACACAGGAAATTAAACGTTTTGTAGCAAACAGAACAAAGTGAACGCACAGACGTAACGTGGTGTCCGTCCGTCCGTCCGCACGTTTCACATCCGATAGTAATAAGTTATTTCAGGAACTCTAACATTAAAATCGCAACATTACTTAAGTTGGGGGGAACTGAGCCACGGCACAAGGAAACACGTGTCTGCTACCAACACAAACCGCTTACTGTACTGCATAAGCTTTTAGGATGGCATGCTTCGACATTTCCTATTAGGTCTTTTTCAGTTTCGTATATATAAAAAACCAGCAAAAAATTAAAATATTAATAAATCAAAAGAAACCAATGTCTGCAGATAGTTTCATATTTATTTTTCTCTAATATTCTTACGTATATAATACTGAAGAAAACCTAATACAAAAATGTCGAAACATATCATCTTAACTGATTACGTAATACAGTAGCGAAGGAGCTGAACTGACTACAGGAACTTCATTCATTACACTGCAGCTTGTATCAAAATTTCCCGTGCGAAATAAATTTCCCTTCGCATCGCCGCAATGTGTATCACTGCCTCCGCTTCACACGAAACTCAAATCACATTTCCTTGGAAACAGGTTCAATGTTCTTAGGTTGGTACCACACACACAAGGGCGACGCAAGCAGACAAATGGCGTCTGCCAAACTAATTTACGGACTTCACAAAAATTAATTAAGAATTTAATTGCTTATTTGTGAACTGCCAATTGTGAAGCGAGTAATTAACACCATTACGTAGTACACTGCGGCAGGAGAGGCCTTCAGCGGCGTCGCCATTAACTGAAGCAGCGATGCAAGAATGACCTTTCCATCTGGGTCAAATTCTCCAGTGAGACAAGAGTGTGTAGGTGGGTGAGTGAATAAGTGGGTGGGAGGATCCGTGAGTGGATAAGTGTGTAGACGTGTAAGTGCACACTGGCTCCATCAACACAGCGCGATACAAATGTAAGGCAAATGGAACTAAGGATAGGAAGCGCCGCGCAAGCAAACGGACGCTACGCTAATTTGGGTGCACTGAGAACACTCCGTACTTAAATTTTAATACACATGCAGAATAAAACTAACTAACTGACTAATTACCCAGCCGATCCCAGTGGCCGCGCGGTCTAAGGCGTAGGTCTGCGGCCGAGTGCTTGCTGGGGTCGTGGGTTCGAATCCCACCGGGGGCTTGGATGTTTGCCTCTTGTACAGTGTTTGTGTTGTCAGGTAGAGGTCTCTGCGGCGGGCCGATCCGTCGTCCAGAGGAGTCCTACCGACTGTGGTGTGTGTCTGAGTGTGATCAAGTGAAAATAAACAACCTCGACACCTGCTGTGAACAAGTAGGTAGAAGAGGGAAGGACTGCGAAACTAACTAACTAACTAACTAACTAACTAACTAACTAACTGACTGACTGACTGACTGACTGACTGACTGACTGACTGACTGACTGACTAACTAACTAACTAACTAACTAACTAACTAACTGCATCGAGGAACGTCCTTCTTAAGCACACAACAATTCTTCAATTAGTCAAGAAATTCCCCACGTTTTATGCAACCGAAAATTCATTACCGTATTCATAGCAGCCCGCTAGTCTTCCGTCTTCTGAGCCAGATCAATCCATTCCACACCCTCCCCTCCTACTTCTTTAATAGCTATTTTAATATTATTACCCCATCTAAGTCAATGTCTTCCAAGTGGTTCTTTCCTTTAGGCTTCGCCACCAAAAGCTTTTACGCGTTTCTTTTCTACCGAATACGTGCTACATGCCCTGTCAATTTCACATTCCTTGATTTGATAACCTGAATAATATTAGGTCAGGCGCAATTAACATAAATCCTCCCTTTTTGATGAAAACATCAGAGCGATTTTAAACGAAAGGCTGTGTGAAGAGGAAATTTCGATAATTAATGCACAATCATAAAGATAAAGACATATGCCAAACAAGCACAGCACAGCAGCGTATGGAACTCGATATGGAGGCACAACGTGTCGCATAATGAACGCCACTGGTTATAACGTGACAACAATTTGCACAGTATCTCATTCCATACGCAGTGACACTATGCCCCTACCGCACTCACCAGTGTTCATGGCTTCAATGGAAATGTCATATGCCGCATAAAGGAGGCACATGTGTCAAAAATACTGTTTCCACGCACAACAGTAACATACGAGGAGGTGGCCGGTTGTGGCACTAAAGCCGAAACACTCACGCGGAAAGCATACCTTTGTCAATGTGGACTGGCGTAGCTTAGAGACCAGTCGCCTGGCCGAGTGTCCTAACTCGAAGTCCCAATAACATTAAACAAAAAGGAAAATAGGTGGGACTCCATTCTGAGCCCACTGCACAGTTCATACAGGACGCTCCAAGACGTTCCAACACTGAACGTCGCACGTACCTTCACACACACAGTAACACTCGCATATATTGAAACATTACTTGCAGCAGAAACACGATAAACACTACGAAAACTGGAACCAGTGTGTATTAAATATAAAGATTCAGTTCGTACCTCACAGAGAACATAGTGTGGCTTCAGTTAGAACGGCAGTTCTCAAGCACTTGTATCTCGCTGCACACGAGAATCACACTACACAAATACAACCTACACATATAACAAAAGCACATCAGTTTTTAGGCGCATTCGCAAAATTGCAAGAAGCGGCTATTAGACCCGCCATGTCTGTCCGTCCGCCCGCACGGAACAACTCGGCTCCTACTGGACGATTTTCATGAAATTTGAATTTGAGTTTGTATTATTAGGACCGACTCGTAAATACAGTACAAACTGAATCCGTACGTACACGGTACGGACAATTTTACATTTGACGTCTGAGTATTTTTGGAAAACATGTCGAGGAAATTCAATTGCCACTAAAATCTGACACGTACTTTACACGAAGACCTGCGTACATTTATGACAATATTTCGATCAGTTCTTCTTCGAATGAGAAATGCTTCAGACAAGACCTCTAGAGAAAACCAAAACACATTTCATGTCCAATAGCTTTTTTTCCGAAAATCGTACCGTTTATGACGTACCATCATCATCACGAACGTAAACAGATGTAGGACTCTGCTGATCTCTCCATCTTGTTTTCGGTCGACCTATGTCGCTTTTCCCTTTTGGTTGGTTTGTGGAAATGTGGAAAATATGGTAGAGACAGACAGGCCACACATGACAATATAATACAGCGCATGCGCTTTGAATGCTGGATAACTAAGGCTACAGACACACACTCAGAATATGTAACATTTATTGCTTTTCCACAGCAACAATGGTTACGCGAACGCGCCACAATGTTACGTTATACGCACATTACCTCTTTTTAAGTAATGTCATTGATTGTACAAAACATTACGGTAAAGCACAAGGACGATAAGGTTGCAATACAGACATGAATTTAAACAGCTGAGTTAAATTCAGGACTTCCAAAGCCCACATATATTGTGCTGCCCCTCAGATCAGCGAAGACTTCATCAAAATCCCATCACGTGTTTGCACTGTGTCTGTCCGCTCGCGAACGCATAAAGCACAACTTTATGGCTTTTTCATTTTTAGAATTTGTATCTTGCATCCGTAATTATATGTAATTCTATTCACCCCCTCGCGGCACACTGGTTGGGAACCACTGCATTAGGAAAACCAGTTAGTTAATGCTATATAGGGAAATAATCGCTGTTTGTTCTGAGATCCACACAAAACACAGAAACACACTGTGTGGGCAGAACGTAGAATTTGTGAATGTTAAACCGGGCGGTACATACAGTAACCACTGGGGTTTAGAGGGTTAAATATGGAAGGTTGAACTGGGAGCCGCATAAGAAGTTCGGTCAGTAAATTTAACGTGGGAGACCTCGCCTCAGCAAGCGGAAGAAGCACTCCGATAGGCAGCCGTTTGTGAAGACGGTGATGAACATTCAACTACTCCCGCCACAGGGCACAATTCCACAACAAATTTCACAGGCTGTCCTTCATGGTTCCCGAATTTCAGCACATCTCTCGCGTACTGCTTGACGACCCTGAGATAATTCCCAAACAACTCTGTTGAGAGATATCCAACTACGATAATGGGCAGGTACTTAACAAGTGTTGCAATCTGCATTCACTGTATGGGACCGGTTTGCACCAGGGGTGACCAAATTACGCTAGTACACACTCCAGTTTTGTAAAAATACTAATGGGCCCGCCATACGACGAGGCGACATAACAATGATGCGCTTACCCCTCCTCTGGTGTGAGTCCAATGAAACCTGGTTTGTGACGTCACTCACAAACTAAGCTCTATCATAAGCACGGAAACCCGCTAAGGAACGCAACGGCGTGTGACTCACTCAGTCACACACTAGACGCGTAGACATGGATACAGTCCAGAACTGCACGTGGTGTGATGGCCATCAGCCGACGCTAAGAACGGACCTCAAGCTGACGTCTACCTGGCCGTGGCACTTCACTCGCCTTCGCTCGGTAGGGGTAGCAGCAGCAGGGAGCGTCTGAGTCCCTCCAAACAACAGTCAGCATTTCTTCCCCCCATCCCCCCACCCCCACAGCCGCATCGGCCTACGCGATCCATTTCTGCACCTAAACCCCAGTCATTCATCCTATCACATTCACCCCCCCCCCCCCAACGACAGACTACCATCTGCAAAAGAAGCCATTAATATGCCCGCTTCATGGCGCTCAACGAGGAGGGAAATCCGCTAACGTAAGCACAACCCCCGTTACAACGTTAAGGTATCCTTCTCACACCCCAGCAACGCCTCTCGAGAGCAGAAGTGGCTTAAAGGGCCAACGGATGTGAAAAGGGCGAAGCGCTGACCAACGCATTTAAATTCTTTACTGTTTCGTTGGTTGGTTGGTTGGTTGGTTGGATGGTTGGATGGTAAAATACAAATCAGTTGAGATAACCTGCTCGACGCAACGTTTGAAACTCCTGCCTGATTCGGACACTGGCTGAACTAGAGGAGGCATGCGGTGTTCTCTGTGAGGTACGAACGGGATAAACGCTATATATAATGTGTAAAAATTACAGTGTTCAAAGAGTTACGAATGCAAGGAGCCTGGGCTACAGTTCCAACTGTCCAGCGAATTCCTGGCACGATGCTTAGAAATGTCTCGAGTAACACCACGATAAGTTGCCCATGTCCAAGCCATGAGGCCTTACAGTACGGTGAAAACATGACTGCACTCATTATTAGACGGTGAGTGGTCAGCCTCACGTCCCGGCCGCTTTACTCCCGGTACCCACTGATTATGAGAATATGTGGGCTCCATGGTGGGTCTGAACGTTTTGGAGAAGACAAAAACCTCTGGCCCTTGCCGGGAATCGAAAGGCCATATCACAGTCACTATACCAACTGAGCTGCACCTGCTCCCAACTTTCCTGATGAAGGAATTTCTTCAAAAGTTGACAGCTGTTCAGTCAGGGACACAATTTCCCGATTCCTGCAAACCGAAATTTCATTACCGACTTTAAAAAGGCCATCCTTTGCATGCTGTATGTTATGAGCCAGTTCCATCCAATCCCCACCTCTACAGGCTACTTCTGTAAGGCGTACTGCGGTATCACAAGTGCATCTGTTCTTAACCACAACGCTGTAGTCCCACTCCAATTACAGCGAAGTGCAGCCTTGGGACAGACCCACACATACAGCACATTCATAAGATCTGCGCTCTTCTGCGATGTTACGCGGTATCGTGTGGTAATTGTTTACCGACGTTTCGGGACAACGTATCGGTCCCGTCTTCGAGCGTCAAAGAGTCCGAGAAGGAACAGCCCAGAAGAACGCAGGTTCATCAACAGGCTGGTTGTACACCCCTGTCCCATTTATCGGAGGATTATTCCTCAGTGAAGAGCAGAACCTGCATGTTCAAGGCCGCGACAGCAGCTGTGCCACAAGGACGCTTCGACTTCCAAATTGGCCAAATTGTTCATAACATCGACAGGATGTGAACATTTTGCTATATTAAACGTTTTCATGAGTGTGAAAATTGGTCGTCACGTGCGAGGTACACTGCAGGCTGGCACAGCCGTACTGCACTGCACGCGTGTTAAAGGGGCGTCTGGTTGCGAGGGGTTTCGCGTCATACCGAGAATTTTAAGGGTGGAAATGTTCGCAACTTCACATTTGACGCTTAACACCCAACAATTCTACGTTCTGCCCACACAGCGTGTTTATGTGTTTTGTGTGGATCTCAGAACAAACAGCGATTATTTCCCTATACAGCATTAACTGACTGGTTTTTGTAACCGAGACGGAGTGTGTTTACTGCGCGGTACGAACTGGATCTTTAACTATCCCCTTAAGACCCAGTGGTTACTGTACGTACCGCCAGGTTTAACATTCACAAATTCTACGTTCTGCCCACACAGTGTGTTTATGTGTTTTGTGTGGATCTCAGAACAAACAGCGATTATTTCCCTATACAGCATTAACTGACTGTTTTTTATAACCGAGACGGAGTGTGTTTACTGCGCGGTACGGACTGGGCCTTTAAATATAATTCAAGTGTAGGAGGCTTAAACCCGACGGCAGTCAGGCATGCGACCGCTCCAGTGACTCAGCTGTCGCTACAACAATAGCTCAGTGAGACAGGACACGGTCAGACTGACAGCTGTCATGTGTCTGCACTGTACATATGTCAGGTCGCACATAAATATTTCACTCTGCTTACCTCACAGAAGGGTAACCGTTTCATATCTGCAGGCTATTGACACAGGGCAGGGGCGCCTTATGGCAACAATGGCTGCAGAGTTCACATCCTATTAACAAGAGCTTGTCATGGCCCCCCGCGGAGGTCGACGTCATGACGCTCTGACACTTCGTCAGTCGCAAAGTAACTTCAGAAGGCCATAACGACTGAAGAGCGCGTTTAAATAAGCCATCAGAATCTCCTTCCAAATCCTTACCCACAGACCACTGCACACAATACACGCTCAGTTTTGGTGTACAAAACAGCGATCCAGACAGCCCCTTCTAACAACTCAGGTCATATGGCCTCCCCTACAGACGCGCAGCGCGCCGGCTTGTAACTGCCGCACTTAGGTTGAAACTTCATGAAAGTTCCTCTAAAATTGCTTGTATCTGCAGGACACCTGTTCATATGACTTCTTAACCTCAGAGCGCGCCACAAGGACAATATGGGAACACAGCAGCGACTAAAGCAATCGGTCGAGACACCGAGAATAATATTAAAACGGATTACAGAGGAATGGAATATTAAAATGAGACGAATCGAATTCATGTAGTTGAAAACAAGGCCCGGTGGCGAGTTACCGGGCAGTGGGTAAAGGACCTTCATTGCAACTCTGCGCAGAAGGTGAAGTTGTCTCTGTGCGCAGCATTGAGACGTATGGGGGGGAGTGTAGATACAGCTCCACTCATTCCCAAATCCGCCAATACATGAAGGTGAGTGATCAGGTTCACTTTTCGACGGCTTTCCTCCCAGAGAAAGAGTTCATGGTGCCAACTGAAGAGCACGCTGGGCGGGCCCTTAATTGGCCTGGACGGTACGGGGAAGAGACAAACCGCCACTGCCAGGTATCTGAACAGGAGTCCATAGAGGGCAGGGAATTTGATTTGTTAACAGACTGACAGGCTATAGAAACGCAGAGTTATGGGATCGGTCGGTTTACTGCGCGGTACGAGCCGAATGTTTAATTCCGGTTAGCATCAACGTGAAGAACGTCAAAATACGGCCAGTAATTGCTGTAGGTACCGACACATGACGGCAGTGTCGCATTTCCTGCCTGCGGCCAGGGCAGCAAGTGTCGGCCACTGACCGTTCGTATGGCCCCTCCTTACAGAAGTGCCGACTTGACGCAGGACGCACCTCCTCGTCTACTGCAGTGTCCTCCCCCAACTGGCGTTAACCCCTTACTGACAAAAAAAACTACTTTTCTCTCTAATGTCCGCCGACTTCCGAAACAAATTTGTATTCTGAACGTTCCCAAAGCTCCTCCGATTTTCCTTCTGCTAAGAACAATATGCAGACCATGGGTCTCCAACCCACGGCCCGCCAGTTTTTACTGTGCCACCCGCGGCCACACTTGTAATTATGTGAATACTATAAGAATTGCGCAATATTTTAGGCGGTAAGGTCTACCGCTTGTTATTTTTCCACGTGCGGCCCGCGAACCTGCCCACAATAACGGGTGTGGCCCTTTGCCATACAACGTTTGGAGACCCCTGACGTACAGAAGATGAGTATGAAGCACTGGTGAATGACACTGACAGGGGAAATCCCGCAGTGTTCGGAGAAGAACCTGTCCCAGTGGCACTTTGTCCACCACACACCTCACACGGACTCAGCAGGAATCGAACCCGGTCCGACTTCGATACTGGGTTAGTCCACGTGACAATATAAACCTGAATGACATATAGAGACCCACATCGTAAACACACTCCGTCTCGGTTACAAGAACCAGCCAGTTAATGCTGTATAGGGAAATAATCGCTGTTTGTTCTGAGATCCACACAAAACACATAAACACACTGTGTGGGCAGAACGTAGAATTTGTGAATGTTAAACCTGGCGGTACATACAGTAACCACCGGGCTGTAAAGGGTCAGACCGCCTCTTGAGCTTTCGAAAGGCCGTCTCACAAAACTAACCGCAAATAAAATGTTAGCACTTTTCACGCCACCAACGGCACACAGTTGTCAAACTGACAGTTGCTGTATCGGCATCATACCGAGACGCCAGTCACTATCGGCGCTGCACTCATCCAGTACTTCAGCCAGTGGTACTCCCCAAGTAATATAAAAACATTAAAAAATCAGTGTTTCTGCCTCAAGTTTCAACACTGGGAAACTCAGAAGTTGAGTGTTCTTGCACGTGACGCTGTGTCGTTGGGTTTGAGTGCTTACCGATTTTTCGAAGACATTACGTTCTTCCGAAACGTCGGGAACCACTCACTAACGACACCGTGTCACATCACAGAAGACTTGAATTCTTGGGAACACCGCTGTGAGAACTTCAAATACCGCAGTGCAAACGTGAGTAACATTCTTCCCTTCCCTAACGAAACCGAATAAGTCTGCAGTGGCAGCTGTCGTCGGGAAGTATCTCGGCCGATCGCGCCGAAACGTGAATCCGAGGTCGAAGACGTGCCCACGCACAATCAAACACTATCCCCTGCTCTTACATGCACTCGTATGTCGTCACTGACTCACTGCCTGTCACGGAACACACCTTGTGAAGCTGTTTGTATGTAAATGCGACAAATGCCATCTCAAACACAATCCTTCGACGTGAGGGGTGTGGCGAGGTCTCAGCGTGATTTGGTGCAATCAGCCGCACCTCTCATATACCAAGTTTGGCTTCATTTGGTCAAGTGAAATTCTGCCCGTATTTCACACATTTTTCTCTCTGATTTGGATAAACTTCTTTGCACGTGAAGTCCACAAAAAATTTATTAAGCGATTCTGTATTTCGTTACAATCGGCACAGTAAAAGCCAGAAATTCCTAACTGCACTCTCCACATTTACTGTCCGATTTGGATAAAATTTGGTATAAGAGGTCTGCACGTAATGCCGTCAAATATCTCGTAGTTTCGTGAAAAACGACGCAGGGAAGGGCACTCTTTTCTTACGGACGTCAGTGTAATTACATTATGTTACAATGTGCATATACCGTGGAGACTGTGACAATTAGAATGTAAAGAACGCCTTGGTCAAGTCTCTGCACTACGTAACGGAGTGTACCATACGCCGTCTTGTTTATTTAGTATTACCTGTCGCGGACCGCAGCTGATCCTAGCCGCAGGTAGTGAAACAGCTGGCCGAAAGAAGCTGTCTACAGACTGATATTTTCGGAGGGGGGGGAGGGGGGTACTCCCTTCCTGTCTGATCCAGCGGATGACCGGAACAGGTTCAGTTACTGTACCGCTGTTCTTTTTGGAACATTAAAACTCGGACAATACTCAGAAATCGAGAAATGTCACGTACATATCTACCACGCGACAGCTGCTGTCCTCACTGCGGCGTTGCTGAAGACGTTTCGAAAGAAGTTAGTGCCTCCATCTTCAGAGTCAAGCAGTTCCAGGAGTACATCTGATACACTACCCAAAAAAAATCGACTCTATGTTTAATAAATTAATAATAAGACCGATTTCAGCAACTCTCTACCAACTTGGTAAACACTATAATGGGATGTATGGGACACGCGGTATAGCGCATGTTGATAATTCTGCTGCATTAACTGGAACCGGGCTGCACCAAGGTCTTGCCGTCAACTGCCTGTTTTTTTTTGTTTTTGTTTTTCTACGGTTGAATTCTTTTTATGTACATTTCGTTAATCACCTTGTTCAAGATTTGGCGGCAGAAGTACCCACCGGCCGCGGTGGGCGTTAATGAACTCGATTCACACTTGTACATCTGAGTTTTCCATTAGTACTTAGCGGTGTGCGTCAACTGCAGAGTTCTGTGGCGTCAAGTAAGTAAGGCATATACGCGGTCAACACTATAAAGACTACGTGAAAGTACTTTTCCATCCAATGTTCCCCGATTTCTAAAAGATCACTGCTTTTCTGGAAGGTTCCTAGAATTCGCCCGTTTGTCGTTCTGGAAAGAGCAATATGTACATGAAGATGAGTGTGGAGCATTGGTGGAATGATACTGGCAGAGGAAAACGGAAGTACTCTGTTAAAAGCCCGGCACAGTGCCACTTTGTCTACCAAATGTCTCACACGGACTGGCCCGGGATTGAACCCGGTTCTCCGCGGTGAGAAGCCGGCGACCAAAAGCCAGCGCCAAGGCACTGCCTTCCTTACAGGCTAAGATTAATCTCAATTACATTTAAAGGGCTACAGTCCGTACCGCGCAGTAAACACACTCCGTCCCGGTTATAAAAACCAGTCAGTTAATGCTGTATAGGGAAATAATCGCTGTTTGCTCTGAGATCCACACAAAACACATAAACACACTGTGTGGGCAGAACGTAGAATTGTTGGGTGTTAAACCTGATGGTACATAAAGCTTCAAAGGATCTAGAATTTTCAGTTCCATTTCAAATTTCTGACTGCAAGCCACGAACCATCTACAGGGCGGCCTACTTAACTTCTGCCATGGACGAGGATAGCCTGTGTGTTATCTGTGCATGCTATTGGCTTGACAGCATGGATGTGACCTTGAAATCACGTTGGAATGAAAGTCTGTCTTATTTAACGACGCTGCTTCTTGCTGGTGTTACATACCGCTGGTGATAAACGAATTAAATATGAATACGAAGAAGTGTTGAAATGATGTTGACAGCGCATACGGACGGACTGGGGGGGGGGGGGGGGGGGAGGTGCGTGCTCTCCGCTTAAGGCCTTCTTGTTTCCTCTGTAAAGAACACCTAGCAAAACAATCACGCAAAAGGGACGTAAGACACAAGCGTACTGTCCTATGCCTACTCACATTCCTGGTCATTGCCATCTGGCTGCTTGGGTTTGGAACCCTGCGACTGGGGCGCCACCAAGTTCACGCAAGACATTTGGTGCCTCTGGATCCTGGGAGTTAATTGCCGGGACGTACTGTTACCCCACAGCATTAAGGGGACAAAATGTACGATACAATGTACGGATATTTCGCCAGCAGGGGGGAAAAAGGCAGTCCCATTACAGGCCTGGACAGGCCCACAGGGTTCCAGCAGGTTGAGGCTCCCAGATTTCTAGACAGTCGGCACTTGAAGGTGGTAAGGTTGTCAGCCCTACGCACCGACCGCCTTTACCCCCCCCCCCCTCCAGGAAATATTCCTGGTACTCATTTCTGTTAGAGGCTGAGTCGACCCTAGGGCCACAGTGCGACCGACAGGATTATGCCAACGAAAAATCCACTGACACCATCGGGAATCGAAACCGCGACCTGCCGGTTTGTAGCGCAGTGCCTCAACCAACTGCGCCACCGCGTGCCCCCGCCAGCAGGGGGGACAGTGGCTAGAAATCTTTGCGATAAGCGTGGAGTTTGAAAACGTATATTGGGGCGCCAAATTACTGTGCAGACTGTCCACGCATGCAATTAATATGCACGGCAGCGCTTTTGATGCATTTTTTGAGTTAAGACAGATGTGAGCTGTCGGAGCAGGAGAATCGTATTCGCAGGAGGCCGAGGCTCAAGGAGAAATAGAAGCCCGGTCAGTCACCTGTCCTCGCACAACCGGACTTCCGCCGCTGCCATTAACGAATTCAGGCAATCAAAAGGAAAGCTTCGATTTAGACACCGCCACGTGGCCACACAGTGAAGCACTTCACATCTTCACCATGCAAGACTTAAACAGCCGCTTTTGTACACGATTTAGCATTAAGCCAGCCCGCTCCACCTTTTACGTGGTTAAGGCAATTTCGGCAGAGTTCGGTATGCAAGCTGGCGACATACAATTCGATACACAGAACGAAGAATGAGTGAGTACACGCATTCGTCTAACTGCACAGTACGATTTTCTCTGTGTATTTTAAAGGATGGTATCCCGGTGTGTTGTTAATGGTACAAAAACTTCAATAAATATCTGTCCAAACACAATTAAATTTTATTCAGTGTAGAGAACTACATGTTTCGACCTACCTCAGATGACCTCAGGTTCACGCCTGGTCTTTAAAATATGTGTATTTCTTCCTCAGTAGGCTCTGTTCTAAGACCAACTGTGAACCTTAGGACGACCTGAGATAGGTCGAAACATGTAGTTCTGCATAATACACAGAATTTACTTGTGTTTGGACAGACGCTGATTTAACTTCTTGTATTTCCACTGTGTATTTTCACACGGGCTACCTGCAATAAAATATACCGATAATAAACGAAAAAAATTCATCAAAAAATACAATTCTTAGCCTAGAACAGGGGTCTCTATTTTAGCACATTTTTATAAAGTCAGTTACTAATGTAATGTAATATATGTCTCCACAAACAAGCAACTCAAAGGTTTTCAAAACTGCCTCGCCGTTCGGTCTTGGCCGTGGCAGAAAAAGCGTTAAAAGACGTTTTCTCATTTCAGATGTCTACGCGGGCAACATAAGACTGTGTCGCGGGCAGCACGTTGCCGGCGGGCTACGGATTGTGTCGCCGCCCTCAGCATTGCACGCTACAGCCTCTAACGCAGCGTTCGCACCCCACGCCGAGCCTCTACCTACAGGCATCGGCTTCTCCCAGTGAGTGATTCATCGCTCGGACAGTATCGAATGGCGCCGCACGGTCTTCCATTTTTTTGTTTATTTTTCCTCGTTATATTAATTAGCACCGTTCGCTACAAAATTAATAAATTCGCACTATAACGAGTGTATATACGTTTACAAATAACGCACATATCTGTAACACACTGCGCAATTCATATCATTAATTCACAGCATCGTGTCGGCCTGTTTCTGTCTAATTACTGCCATCAAATTAGCGTCACATTCTTTCCGAGCTACCCAACAACTTTCCACAAACACGTTCGTTTCGTGTTACAAATTCAAATAACCTGACATGAACAAGTAAAGCCAACACCAGGCTGGACACAGCTATCTTTATTAGACAATAAGGTCTACGTGTCTAACCGAGCAAGTAGGTGCTTCGACATAAAGGACGTCTTCTTCAGGCTCATGAAACTTAAAAAAAAACACGTTGAGGAAGGAAGTACACAATTATACGCTCCCTCGCTGTTCTTTCATAAAATTCTGTGAACAGCAGAATTTTATGAAACAGTGTGAAATGGGATAACACGACGCGTTAATCAGAGGCATTACATCAATTATTTACAAATTAAATTCCATTTCTGGTCCAAGGTTGATCAAACACCGATATCGGTCCAACCTCCACATATCCGTCTGGCTTTTCCACGTACTGCACCGAACTGCGTGCAAATCCACACCAACTCACGCACTGCTGTTACGCAGCATTTTCTTACGTAACAACACTTTGTTCCAACGTGTTCAGGGATACGTTTAAAAGCTAAAATTACACAAGCAGAATGACAATATTTTGTTACAAAGTGTGTAGATAAAGTCAGTTGATATACAGTTCAGCTGTACAGCTTTGTTTTTACTGAAAATATTAAAAACAATAAATTAGTTAAAATACAAATGTGAGCAAATGTAGTGAAATCTGTATAAAATTAATGAACGTGTTTAAAATATTTTTTGGTAGCGCGACAGACCCAGTGTTCAGTATATCACGTATACTGTTGGTAAATTTAGTACATTACGTGACATACTGAACGGTCTGAGTGAAGGGTGATGCGAGTTGTCAGATAAAATAATGCCCTGTATATAGTAATTCTATGCTAAACAATCTGGTATGCATCTGGAGCATCACAGTGCGATAAACCAAACTGATTCTGCTGGAATCGATTCGGTTAGAACGCCAGCAAACTGAAGGTCACTTCTTGGACACAATCAGCAGCAGCATATCGGACTGCCAACGCAACCAAAAACTGCACGGACTTACAAATCACTGTATTAAAACACCCCCACACATGTTTCGGTAAGCCAGTTACCATCATCAGGGGGTTACATTAGAAGTTTTAAGCACTGGTTGCATGCAAACACTGTATGGTTCCACATTAAAAGACACTGTCATGTCCAAGTGGGAAGACTCCACTGTGCTTCGGGTCGTTACGGGTACAGTTACTGGCCTTGCACAGTGCAACACCTGTACAGGTTGTGTGCACAGCGTCACGTTAAAACACTGAGCTTAAAAACTGTATAGCGATGTACTGCATGGTGTAGCCATGTGTACAGTCGCGTTCTGTACACTGGCAAGTGCTGTGACCGGTACGGCACAGCAGTCATGCACTGTGTGTACTGATCGGTACCCCCCACACCGTACCGGTCACAGCACTTGCCAGTGTACAGAACGCGACTGTACACACGGCCACACTATGCAGTACATCGCTATACAGTTTTAAGCTCAGTGTTTTAACGTGACGCTGTGCACACAACCTGTACAGGTGTTGCACTGTGCAAGGCCAGTAACTGTACCCGTAATGACCCGAGGCACAGTGGAGTCTTCCCACTTTGACATGACAGTGTCTTTTAATGCGGAACCATACAGTGTTTGCATGCAACCAGTGCTTAAAACTTCTAATGTAACCCCCTGATGATGGTAACTCGCTTACCGAAACATGTGTGGGGGTGTTTTAATACAGTGATTTTGTAAGTCCGTGCAGTTTTTGGTTTGCGCTAGCGATGAATATGCGCGGTGTACAAAGCACACAAGCAGCATACGAGATATTGCGCAATGGAATCGCGTACAGCTGTACACTGCAGTTTCTCTGTCTCCATCGATCAGAAGATATCCCCATCCTACAGAGACAAGGTACTGTTCTCGTGGCAAAATTTTGTAACAAGTCTCAAACACCTTTTCCTTCTTACAAACAAATGTCACTGTATTCAACGAACAAGCGCTGATAACGAGCACTGGACGTGTTCACACGGTGTCACCTCACAGCTAGTTTCCCCACAGGATATTAAGAGCGATTTCCCACTGACGCGTTTGTTTCTAGATTCCTGTTCGCTGTTTCGTGCAAGCCTGTGCGGAGAGCTACTGTGGGAGTCAAACCCACGGTCTCTCCTCTCAAGGTCATGGCCTTCAGCAAGGTCGAACCGCGGCTCCGAAATAATTCATTATACGAGGTGATGACGCAAACCGCCTAAAACCCAATTTTTTTGTAATTGCTTCAACGGCCTTGGTTTTCCACCGGATGTATACCTGTGAGAACTGCAGATTCCAGCATTCGTTAAAATTAGGACTGCAGTGATAAATGTCTTTGTTCATTTTGCTGCGCCTTCTCAACTGCTTAGGTTTATCCGTGTCGACAGGAAGGTTAGTCTATCACAAAATGTGATGTGGATTTGGACGGAAGGTATCATCGCGGCGTGTTTGATGTACTGTACCAGAAATTAAACTGAGTGACTGAGAAAGACACTAAAGAGTAGGAAAATACTCACCACTACTCGACTTAAGACTAGGGTGAGTAAATTAACTGTCTAATATTTTTTCCCCCCACTGGCGCGACAGCCCCCAGTGGGCCAGGACCCCTCATTATCGAGGCTTCACAATCACACTTACACACCACACTCGGTAGAACTCCTCTGGACGAGCGATCGGCACTGCACAGAGACCTCTACCTGACGACACACAACAGACAAACATCCATGACCTCGGGGGGTTCCAACCCGCAATCCCAGTGAGTGGACAGCCGCAGACCCACGCCTTAGACCGCGCGGCCACTGGGATCGGCTACTGTCTAATATTAGCTCGTTAGTTTATTTCGTCAATTTATTACCTGAGACGCTAACAGTGTTACCGGAAAGTAGGCTGTCAGCAGCGGTATTGCTGTGTTTCCCTGTGTTTCCTACTGCAATCTACGTATTTCAACCTTTAAACTCCGACAATAAGAATACGCCCCTCACAGGTGTCCACGATCAAAATGAGTTACCCCCCACGCACTGGTTGGCACCCGGCCATGACACGAGATATTCGCTGTGCTGTGATAAGGGTGATGCCGTTGTTCAGAACAAAGCGCATTTCCGCCTCTAACCTTATAAAAGCGAATCTGATTTCTTGGTTCGTTCGTTACTTGCTCGGACACTTGCTTAGACTGTTCAGGTATTTCCCGCACGAGTGCGAGAGATATCAGAGCTCCTGCCACTGCCATCGGCGGATCCGCCATCTCGGCACTGGCTGCAGACGAAGATTAAACGGACGACCAGCATCCGTGACGTCATGCTTCCGCCGCGACGTTGATGAGACCTGCGCCCTTCTGAGATATCACGCGGCGTCGAGTTTTAAGTGTTTACCGACGTTTCGGGACAGCGTATCGGTCCCATCTTCAAGTGTCAAGACGTGCAAGACAAGACTTGTTGACCCTTGCAGATGGGACTGATACGTTGTACCGAAACGTCGGTAAACAATTACCACTTCACGCTACGTAATATGCCACAAAAGGGCAGCTGGGACGACCAGCACGCTGGTGCACACGCAAGGTGATGCATCGCTTAGTGTTCTGCGTACTGTTCTTAATAAAACGTGCAATGTACATGACGATTTTAATTCAAACAATTTTTAATATAAACTTACTCATTATAAAATTTGAATACATAGACAGTGTACTTTATCCTCCACGTGAAATAACTGTCCATGTTACACACTGCAGATCAAATTTGCAACATGCTGCTATAAACTCAATCACCTGCCACCAAAATCGGTTTATGCGGTGAAAAATTATTTTTGCAAACTTTCGATTAGAAAGACAAACGTACAGACACACACCGAAGGCAATAAACTCTCACGTGTCTGTGAAAATCGCGTAAGAATGTGTACAAAATCCAGGCAGTACGTGCCTTTGTTCCACCATCTGCTGATCAAACCGACGTGTGTTTGGATCGGAACGGAGCGCGTGCACACTCCGCACATGAAGAGGACGCACTTTTGACCCTGTCTGTACACGCACTCTACAGCATTCTGGGTCAGGAGAGATGCACTTTCACTTTTCCCTTTCATGATAAATGCAAGAGTGCTTCCGTCAGTAAGATGTCTGTCATCCTTCTACTTTTCTGGGGCCAAGGCACAGTGTTAGCCTCTAACTCAGATGCTCCTCAAATGTAACTTCACATTTCAGCAGGACTTAACAATATCGCCAGCAAAGCAACCCGCTGTGCTGTACACCTAACACACAGTGACAATTTACAGTCGCAATTATCTACATGGAAACGATCCCAGTGGCCGCGCGGGCTAAGGCGCGGGTCTGCAGCCGTTCGCCTGCTGGGATTGCGGGTTCGAATCCCGCCGAGAGCATCGATGTCTGGCTCTTGTGAGTGCTGTGTGCTGTCAGGTAGAGGTCTCTGCGACGGGCCGATCCCTCGTCCAGAGGAGTCCTACCGACTGTGGTGTGTGCCTGAGTGTCATCGTGAAGCTTCGATAATGAGGAGGTCCTGGCCCACTGGGGGCTGTTGCGCCAATGGTGGGGGAAAAAATCTACATGGACAGCATGTTTCGGCCGAAATTCATCAGACCATCATCAGAACGCCTAATTACATATACAGCGGAAGGTTCAGCGGGTGCTGTCTGTCGTTGGTAGGGAACAGCGATTCATGTATGTTGGGCCTGCCAGTTTATCGGCCTTGTGTCTTAAAATCTGATAAACCAGTACTAAAATACATGGCACCCCGTTATTCAGGCCCAGTCGGCCAGGGTATTCTGCCGGGGCCTCCCACTGCTGCATTCTATACGTAATCACCGGACATGATGGCTGTCACGATTTTCGGCCGAAACATGTCGTCCATGTACATTACGGCAACAGTAAGCGTTGTGTAAGCATTCTCCCTGTAAGCTGCAACAGTTAACACTCAAGGTTACGCGTCGCGGAACACAAGACGCTGACAGTTGTCCAACTTTCCATCTCTTTCTCACTCATTCCATACAAATGTAATAAAAACGTCTTAAAATAAGCCACGGCCGATTTCTTTCTGATGCAACCAGTAACCATCACAGTAGACAAATAAATATGCGCAATACCCAGTTTATTTCCTCTGCTATATTAGATCCGCTTTCTTCTAAAATATTGCGCAGCGCCGAGTGGTAATCCTTTACCGACGTTTCGGGACAATGTATCGGTCTTTTTATTCTTCTTATTCTTTGACTTCTTGACCTCTGTAGATGGGACCGATACGTCGTCCCGAAACGTCGGTAAAGGATTACCACTCGACGCTGCGTAACATCCCAGAAGAACGCAGATCACATTCTCTGCTACACATTTTCCGGGCTACGTTGCCATCTTCAGGGAGAAATCGTAACACGCGAAAGGCACAACACACCACCTGCCGTCCCACCACTCACAAACGGTTACTCACAGTGTTGTGCAGTTTGGCAGTTTTGTAACCACAGAATTTTACTTGGACTAAACGAGAAATCAGTGACGACGTACGCAAGACAGGGCAGCAAACTTCGCTGCCACCCTTGTTTCCTGAATAACCTATAGCACGCACCGGTCACACTTTTCCCCAAAAGATATCTCTCAGAATTTACGTGCTTTAATCACCACTGACGTCAAATGTTCGGCAGAACTCGGCTGCCTGTATAATTAACTGAGGCGCCTTAACAAAGTTTCGGGCCTAACTTGCGCACGCTGTGCTTGCTACTCTGAAAATTGCCAATAAAGTGCGGCGAAACTCCGGACCAGCCCTCTCGCAGGGGGCGGTCGACAGAGGTCGAGAGCTTTCTCGTTAAAGACCAATAAAATTTGATTACACCAACCACAGGCTTCGAAGAACTAAGCCTGCTTGTATCCCGCAGCCTACACGTTCCCCTAGCAGCCGCCACACAAGCCGAGGATTTTCTGATTCAGGTGCGTAAAACACTGGACAATGATTAAGTAGGCGAAATGATCCATCAGTACATGCATGATCTTGCCTGCAGGTTAATGACTGCACAGCTAGCGTCTCTTTCTATGGAACCCGAAACTTCATTACCGTGCTCGAAGCCGTCTGGGAGAGAAGAGAATAGAATACAGACTTTTGGAGGAAAAACACTTGGAAGATCTAGACGTAGACGGTAAGACAATATTAAAATGAATCTTAAAGAAGTATGATGGGAGTGCATCGAATTGACTCACCTGGCTCATAATAGGGGCGGGTGGCGGGCTGTTAGGAACACGGTAACGAAACGTCAGGTTCCACACAGGGTGCTTCGAAATCCAACATCGCAGAACACCTCTCGCTTATAACAAGCACAAATGGCCACGGGGCTTTAAATACTTGTTAGGGAAAGTTTCAAAAATTAGCACGGAAATTTCGAACTGTAAGTCGAAAAGCTTTCTTGTAAAACTTGATACCACATTGGTTTTGATACAAGATCATCATTTTATCTGACAACTATCGATTGCCACTTGTGTCAAATCGTTTATCGTAATGACACAGCCAACTCAAGCGACCGGCCATAGGCGTGACGGACTGGCGACGGGGAATATACGACGACTGTTTTCACAACACCGAAGTCTATTCTTTGCCGCACTGCCCGTGGCGCGCGGCACACAGTTCACCACGCACACACACTGCACGCAGCAGGGCTTAGAACACCCTGATCCCGGGATACCAGTCATTTTTTCCGGTATTGGTATAAAAAAGCCGGTTTTTCGGTACCAATTTAAAAAATAATTGTGTATGATTTATTCACGTAAAGGTTACAAAATCGACAACAATAAATCATTAATATTACAGCATTTGCAGCTGAGGGGTTGCTATAGACAGTAGGAATGTAACGGAACGTGGGCGTCCCGAAACTCAGATCCGGTTCACTGGCCACTTTGTTGCATACAAAAGAAGCAGCAAATATTGCGTGTTAGTGAATAATTTCAGAGATTGCTGTATTATAAAAATCTAAAAATATTTTGTTTTATTTAAATCATGGATTCAAGTAATAACTTGTTATTCCTCACGTCACTGCACCAACTGTCATCAAAATTTTCTGAGAAAAATCCCGGTTTCGTAAAATAAAAACACCTAGATACTGGCACCAAGACTCTGAACGGCACTGTCAGCCCTAACAAGGAGACGCCTCCTGCGCTGTACAGTGATGTCTCACACAGTGTTTACTGAATAACGTGCTCATGAAGCTGCACGCATCCACTTGTGCTTTACGTAGTTATGCTGCACTGTACGGAAACTCAATGGAACAGAATCTTTTTTGTGCAGCTACTCGTTTGTTTGTTTGTTTGTTTGTTTGTTTGTTTGTTAGTCAAGAAACTTAGAGCAATTCATGGCAACGGAAAGTTCATTACCGTGCTCATGACAATTCGTAACTTATCCCCGTCCAGAGGCAGAAAAATTCAATTCACGCCCTATCAACCTGTTTTTAAGATCCGTTTTAATATTATACCTCCCTCTACACCTATGACATTTAAGTAGCCTGTTACCTTCACGTTTCCACACAGAGCCTGTGTGCATCCCCCCCCCTCCTCGCACAGGTGTCACAAGCCCCACCCATCTCTCTGTCCTTGATTTTTTCACCCGAAAAATATTCAGCGTGAAGCTGACAGCATGAAGCTCCTCACGACGCATTCTTCTCAATTCTCCTTTAGTTCTCCCCCGGGCTGTGGCGTCGGAGTCGGAAGGAATTTTAGGTGGAGTCGGTAAAAATGTACCGACTCCGACCTCAGTCTAAAACCTTAACCAGATACTCCAACTGCAGAGCCCTGTTAGCTACAGTAACCACTAGACTTATATTTAAATACAGGCTATAAGTCTAAACAGTAGCCTGACGACTCACGCGGTGGTGATGAAACGTCTTGTAGGTTTACCGTTATTAATGCATATTGAGCTTTTGTGAAGGTGTCGGAGTTTTAAAAATCGAGGAGTCGGAGTCGGAGCTTTTGTGTACCGACCCCACAGCCCTACTTCTCCCATCACTCAGAGCCAATTATTCCCCTCAGCACCCTTTTCTTGAACACCTTCAGCCCGCTCTTCCCTTAATGCGACAGCCCAAGTTTCACACTCACATAAAACGGCAAAACAGTTCAGTTCTGCACATGCAGTCTGTGAAACAAACACACAGACATGTAGTCCGACATTCTGTGCTATATGGCTGTGCAGCTGGCGCCTTCTATACGCAGCTCTTAAGGATCAGACTTACAAAAGCTTCGCCTTCCCTTTCAGACCACTATGGACAGAAATTCGGTTCCGCCCCTACGTAACAAATGACTGTAACTCAGCCAATTTTCGCGACATTCGCACTTGCCCGACAGCGTGTTTTTGAACAGTTCGTACTATGAATTTCATGAAAATCCGCGAAACGGTTTCGTAGCCGATACTGAATCACAGACGAAGAGACGCACGGACGGACGTGGTCTGCACGTAACATGTCGTTTCTTTTACTTCCTGAAGAACGCCTAGAAGTCGCGACGTCACAGCAGACAGTCTTTCCTAACACGTACAACTGGCATGAGGAAGTTTCTGCTACGCAGTTTGTACCTTCCATGCAATATGGAGATCGTGCAAGACGCTCCGTTAATGGCAACACGTTCCGGTCTGCAGAGTCACTTCACCTTGAACACTAAGTAAATCACTTCACGTTCCAGACGGTGGGAACAGTTACGTCTGTCGCTTCGCGGGACTGAACTCGTGTCCTTCCCAGCAGAGACGTCTGTCAGCAGCACAAGAAATGAGACTGCGAACTTTACCTATCACACTGGTCCAGTCATAAAACCGAGTGTTTAAACATGTAAAGCAAAGCCCGCATTAGCCTGGACAGGCCCTGAGCGTTCCAGGAGGTTGAGGCTCCCAGAATTTCTACGCAATCGGCCCTTGAAGGTGGTAAGGTTGTCAGCCCTACGCACCGGCCGCCTTTATCCCCCAGGAAATATTCCTGGTACTCATTTCTGTTAGAGGCTGAGTCGACCCCAGGGCTATAGTGCGGCCGGAAGAATTATGTCAATGAAAAATTTCAGCAACATAATCGGGAATCGAACCCGCGACCTTCCGGCTTTTAGCGCAGTGCCTCAACCGCCTTCCCCGAGTATTTGCACCGTGTTCCCAAAATGCTGTACTGAGGTCACACTCACCTTCAGAGGAACTCTAAATCATTCACAAGCAATTACAAGCATAAAGTGACAACAAACAGCTATAGAAATTCTTCAGTTTTATCTTCCACCACCTTCAATCCACATTTAATATCCTCTACGCACTTATTTGTAAGCAAAACAGTGTTCCCCTGGAACGCGAGTATAATCTTCGTAGAGGGAGACTTTTAGCACACCCGGTATATTTCACATCGTGTCACAACAGCCACTGCTGCGACGTGTGCTCAAAGATTTCAACGCCTGGGAAAGAAAGAAACTTACTTTACTACTGTGCATGCCAGTCTGTGCCAACATCCCACACGAGATGCAGCCAAAAATAACTTAAACCGATCTTCTCTCGTAATAAATGGACCCCACTGCCAACTGACCCACTGCTGCCTGCGTAAACTGCCACGAAGCGGCCGAATTGGGTACCTCATTTGCTGGATTCTGGCCGCTGGAAATTTCAAGGCGAAGGCTACGAGCGAGTCTCTTGTACAGCGATACAGACAGCTGATTGGCGGACAAAACACAATAAATACCCTCCCCTTGCCACCACACATATGCAGTAGGCCCGCCCGCCAGCTCCGCCAGGTCCCTCACGGGCCATAAACAAACAAACGACCAGTAATTCGTTTTTACTGCAGCACTGACGGTTCAGTTGACAAGAACACTTGATTCCTGACACAGGTTACATGAAGCCAAGGTAAAAAGGTACAGTGCAGACTAGAAAAGAGCATGAATGCACAGAGGGGAAGTAAAGGTACAGCTCTACACTTCCTTTAACCTCAGCGCTAGATGTGGGTGGGGGGGTGGTCAACGCCACGCCCCGGCCGTCTTACCCCCGGGAAAGGGATCCGGTACCCACTTTATAGGACGATGAAATGAAACCAGGAACAGGGGTTACGGCTTACACAAAGCGACACTTTGCAGACAGCTACGGAGCGCCTTAACACTGCAACACACCTAGCGTACGTCTCGTGCCAATGCAGAATTCACCAAGCACTTACCAATGTGTACAGCAGCAACCAACATGTGTCACTGGCCGCGGTTCTGCAATTCGCTTGCAATTCCGTTATTTAACCCTTTAAAGACGAAGCGTATCTGTTTTATATAAGGATTCAGTGCGTACCGCGCTGTAAACACTCTCCACTTCGGTTATAAAAACCAGTCTCTTAATGTTTTATAAGGCAAAAGTTGCTGTTTGTTCTGAGATCCGTACAAAACACATAAACGCAATGTGGGCACCACGTAGAATTTTTTAATGTTAAACCTGGCGGTACGTAAAGTTACTGCTAGACTTTAAAAGGTTAAAAAGAAACAACATCGGCTTACATTACTGGACTTAAATTCGGATACATCTGGTTCGGTTATTTTACTCCGCAAGACTGACAGCTGTGAAACAGTGCGACCAAGTATACAGGAGCGAAGCGGTGAAATTCTTCGCAGCTACAGAACTACAGACACAGTGCGCCCATACAGTCCGACTGGTGGGTAAACGGGGGGGGGGGGCACCATTCTAATCGCCACACAACAGAACAAACCCACACAAGTCGGGAAATATCCGCAGACGCATGTAAGTGGTCACGTTCAAGCTCCGGCCGCTTTACCTGCGGTGCCCATTATAAAAGGACTGCGTAGGCTCAACAGCCTGTCTAAACATTTCCTAGAAGAGAAAAATCTCTTTTACTCTGCCCGGGAATCGAACTCCGGACTTTTCAACACAGCCTGGTCACAACACTGACGGACAATGAACTGATTCCGACGTTTCCAGTAAACTCACCTTCTCCGGCATCGGCGGACGTGCACAGCACTGCAAGCAAGTGGAACTAAAGGCCCTCCCTCTCCGTGTCCGTGCCTGTGACATGTTATGCAGGCCGCAATCAGCATTAGCACGTTTTAATTGCATTCACGCTCTGCGTTGTGCTAACGACAACTTATTTATTATGGCCATCGCAGTACACAACCGATGCAGTAAACATGTTACTGTTGACTGTACTTTTCTGCAACATTTGTCGATAATTTGACGATTATAATCGCGACACAATGAAAATATTTCGCAGAAAATAAATAGCAAGAATTCCATCAGTTAACCGTTTACGGCCCGGTGGTTACTGTACGTACCGCCAGGTTTAACATTCACAAATTCTACGTTCTGCCCACACAGTGTATTTATGTGTTTTGTGTGGATCTCAGAACAAACAGCGATTATTTCCCTATACAGCATTAACTGACTGGTTTTTGTAACCGTGACAGAACGTGTTTACTGCGCGGTACGGACTGGGTCTTTAAATACAATACAGCTTAAACTGAAAGGACGATTAACCCTCTAAAGCCCAGTGGTTACGGTATGTACCGCCAGGTTTAACATTCACAAATTCTACGTTCTGCCCACACAGTGTGTTTATGTGTTTTGTGTGGATCTCAGAACAAACAGCGATTATTTCCCTATACTACATTAACTGACTGGTTTTTATAACCCAGACGGAGTGTGTTTACTGCGCGGTACGAACTGGGCATTTAACTGTATTTCAGGCTGGTGTTAGTGTGTAAAGCATTCAGTAGTGCACTGTAATGCTTGCATTAAATCAAAGAGGCACGTGTGTTCAGCTACACGTAGGATTGCAGGTTCGCAGCAAGGAAACAGAGAATGTAAGCAGATAAGAAACGAACGGCGCAATGTAAAAGGGTAAGGAGGCAGGTGAGGAGGACTGCAGGAAGGAGAAGAAGAAATCATCCAAGCACAAACCCCCCGTCAGCCTGCACTGCTGCAACACGGTGTAAAGTTTTCCCGTACGCGAGGTCATTTAAGTTTATTTTCAAACCCGTAAATCGTCAAAATGGCGGCTGCATAACCTTCAGCCAGATGGTCTCGTACTCCGCAACCGTCTGACAGACTCCCGGGACAGAAACTCCATCTCGGAATGTTGATTAGAAGTTACACAGTGCAGGGCTACGTCTCCTGGGGTGGGTGCCGTGTAGTGTTACGCCAGACCGGATCACGGGCTGCGCTGCTGTTGTCTGTGTCCACTGCATTACAAACTCCTGGCTAGTTTCAAACAAACTCAGGACAATTATAAAACTGTGCATGTAAGTTGTGACACTTGATGTGCCTTTCTTTATTTTGCAAGCCGTCAGAATACTTCGATATGTCGCGGTAACCATGATATGCTGTCACTCTGGGCTGTCACAGCATGCAACCAGGAGCTGCTACAGATAAAAATGGCGCAAGTACACTGCACCGAATATCGACTGAAGAGATAAACACGCACCGTGGCCTCAGTTTTGTGGCATCTCTGGCGGAAGCTGCGGAAATGTTGCGACAGACTGTTACCGTCATTTGGCACATCTGTTCCGAGATCGGGACTGTACCGCAGTCACGCATCCTAAGCTGAATAGCAGAATTATGGGTACGTTATGAGGGGGGGGGGGGGAATTTGCCCCCCTCCCCCCAACTGTACACTGCTATTACCATTCAGGTGGTCAGGAAGCAGCCCGTGTTTATGAAACCCAAGGTTCATTGCCACGGTACAATGAAGACCAACAGCAACACACAGTATGTTACGGAGAACAAGCCTTAGCTCCGTACATGTTTCGGCCAGGCTGGGTCATCTTCAGGGAGAATACGTCAAAAACAACGTAGAAAAGTATATTTATTCTCATTAATTGTACAGTTGTAACCAACACTTCGGTACAATAGTAATATTAATAAAATTGTAATGTGTATTAATGTAATTATGATACGTACAATTAATAAATATGTTCTGCACCTGCACACCAAAGGCGATGTCTTGTATTAAAGCGACGTACACATTACACACATTTTCCTCAGTTCTTTATTCAAAACATCCTCCGTATTTTCAATTGAGTTCCACACCCGCACGAAACAATAAGTGCAGTCAGAATCTTTACTCTGATCGAAAAGCATTTCCTGCAAGTACGTGCAACAATTCATGCTTTGAAACCGCGATCGATAATATCCTACTGTGTCACGGCGGCGATAAACAACTTATTTTCCGACGTCCAACATCCCACTGTCTCACAATTTGCTAGGCGGGTAATGTATGCCCATTATTTTACGTGACAACCATTGGTTGCAACTTTCGGCCGGACTGCTTATCGTACGAACATCCTCCATGCAGCCGATGGCCCACATACGCGCAGCATGAAGTGACAAACGACATTTGTCAAATAAAATAAGGACCCTGTAGTTTACGGTGCTCCTACACATCTAATAATTACCATTACTTACGTCATTCCCCCCCCCCCCCGCCCGCCCCTCACACAATGTCCCACACTACCCTCAATCCGAACGCACATCACACAAGCCGTGAGGAACTTTAAGTCACGTACTGTGAAGGTCAGTCAACGTCCGTAATTCTTTACTTAACCACTTTTCACGTACGTGTATGAATTAGCGTCAAATCAGCCGTATTAAAGAAAGGAACTGAAAAGTTACAGCGGGGTATAAGAGGATGATGAGTCAAATGAAAGCTTAAAATCGAAAAAGAGAAAAGACAAGAAATCGAGACCTTACAGTGTGCAGCTGTAGGCACGGCAGGTCAGCAGCACTGGTTACAGCACTGTTGCCCAGACTTGCCTCCATGACGGAACCCCTAAAATAATTTTTCATGTTCCGAGGAAACCCCGCATGTGAAAACGAAAACAAAACAAAGAGGCAGTGGCTGTACGCCAGTACTGCCAATTGCCGGACAATAATTTCCGCGACATTTGGAGGGATAATTAATTAGAACACATTAAATTTGGAGGGATATTTGGAATTTTTCGCCGTATTTTAAACAATTCATGTACTTATTTCACGATTCTTCACGAAGCCCCTAAAGACGTTCTGCGAAACCCTGGTTGGGAAACAATGGGCTAGAAGCATGCGCCGTGTGTCGCAGATCTGGAAATGTAATGAAAAGCGAAAAATCTCCACACCAGAATTGTGTGATATAAACTGGGTGGTAGAAGACGTTAAGCTTTTCATTTGACCGTGACTGACGTGCGTAGACACATGACGCAGCCAGGTACGTGCCTATACCTGACGGGTCGGTGACAGGACAGAGACACTTTGCATGTCGCAGTGCTACTGTGAATGGGCTGAACACTTCACTCGACCGGTCGCGGCAGTAAATGTCGCAAAATAAACAAAAATACAGCACCACCAGTAAAACATAACATTAGTCACAGGAAGGAAAATAAAAACTGCGAACGTCGTTGGTTATAAAAAGTCACCTTCACAGCGCTGTAAAATAAATATAACAAAACTCTAATTATAACCGGCGAATCGGCATGGATCTACAAAAGGCCAGCGGAAAAAAACAACTACGCACGGGATGTGACGTTCTCGCAGCGGCGTCACTGAGGATTCAGACCTTATGGGACTACACTGTGTCATTCAGCCAGTGTTTCTTGGCGTTTCGAAGGATTTTACTGCCTTCATCTTCAGGGCCTAGGAGTCTTCTTGAACTGCTTGACCCTGAAAATGGTGGTGCTGGGTAAATGTTCCCGACGTTTCGAAAGCTCGCAGTGCCTTCATCTTCAAGATGACCCCCTCCAGGAAATTTGGCAGCACGCTTGTCCCTGGTACAGTCGCTACCAACCCACCCAACGTCACAGCATCACATCCCGGAAGAATCGAACCCACAGCAGCAGAGCAGTAGGAGTTGGGTGCCACACAACGCGGGCGGACCGTGAAGGTGCATTCATTATTCAGCGAGAGCACATCACGGCACGCTGGGCTCCGGGTGTAAGCAGATCACAACAACTGCTTTACAGAGCGCGTTACAGCGAGCGCAATGAGAGACAGCAAAGCCAGAGGTGACACTGTTACTGTGACAGCATACGGGGAAATAAGGCTCCACGTATGCTAAGAGGGCAAAACTAGAGACAGAGACAGACAAGCTGTCAGTTTCATGCTGCGGTCGTTTCATCCACAACGAGTAAAGAATTTTAAAGAATACGTGATAAAATAAAGCAAAGTCCTTTTCAATAATATCACGTTACTAAATAAATTCTAAAAGGTTTTGACGACAGTGTATAATATCGTGTGATGATGGGTTTATGGACTTTATCCATCGTCCGGAGAGTAAAATATTAAAATATTAAAAAATTAAAATCACAACTTTTGGAAGCTGGCTCTGCTTCCTTCCTCAGGTGAACGGAGGGGGTGTTCTTCTCTTCTCCCCTCCATTCACCTGACGACGGAAGCAGAGCCAGCTCCCGAAACGTTGTGATTTTAATTTTTAATATTTTACTCTTCGGACGATGGATAAAGTCCATAAACCCACCACCACACCGCATTATGTTACCAGTTTACCAGTGCAGGTCGCGCGTGTTTATTCTCTCCCCACCCGAACTGCACACAAGCCTGATTCCCCATCTTGTTTCCTACGACACTACGTTTAAAGAACAGCGGATATTTGGAAGAAAAACAGGTGTGTTAGCGAGTGACGCTCTCAAGTGTTCAGATTACGTGGCGTCGGTGGCAGATGGCTGAATAACTCTGTATTGTACAGTCCGTGCAGTGTCGATAGCCAATTCGCAACACTCAGACCAACAAAATGCACAGTACTGTACCTTTCATATGTATATTACAATATCGCGTTGAACACTGCTACGTGTTTCGACACACAAGGGATCATCATCAGTAAGCCAAACCAAACCAATACCGCACAAAACCAAATTAGCCACTTTTATACACAGCTGACATGGTGCAAAAGGGTCAAAAAGTTAAAGCAACCTGAACCCCAAAGACTATAGGACATTATACAAAAATACTGCTGAATCGTGCGGTCATGTGGTTCCAACACGCGCCATGTCACTAGCCTTGCCCGCTGATTCCAAACAGGCCCATATCGGCCCGGTTACTCGACCGCCACAGCCCATATGCATGTGCCGTGGCGATACAAACTGAGACACTATACATGGCGGTTAACAGAGCGTCCTCAAATGCCTTACTACGAACACAACCAAAGTAGCTTCGACAGGTGGCAAATATTGCAAGAAGCCAGCCATTTAGTATCTAAGCAGCTTAGGCCGCCTCCTGTTTAAGTAGGATCACGTGACTTTGTGGAAGCCTTACGAACATACAAAAGCCTGTAAGCTACGTAACACAGTCCCGTCCGAAGCCCATGGCGTGGGACTTCACGGCAGGCGCCACGATTAAGTTCGGTACAGCGCAGGACTTAATACACTGCGGTTTCACAGCAACCGTGTTTTGTGGTGCGGACGTTAATCTGCAGACATAACGGTCTGTACTTAATACACTAACCGACTTACGCACCCAATAAAATGCATTCAGAAGCAAATATAAACCTGCCACATGTTTCGGCACCTGGGCGCCATAATTAGGGGGTTATCTAAACAAAGGATAACTCCCTGATGATGGCACCTCGGTGCCGAAACATGTGAGAGTTTTATACTTGCTTTTCAATGTGTTTTATTTTTTCAGTGCCTAATTTGGTTAGGTTATTAACCTTTTAAAGCCTAGCGGTAACTTTACGTACCACTAGGTTTAACACTAAAAAATTCTACGTGGCGCCCACATTGCGTTTATGTGTTTTGTACGGATCTCAGAACAAACAGCAACTTTTGCCTTATAAAACATTAAGAGACTGGTTTTTATAACCGAAGTGGAGAGTGTTTACTGCGCGGTACGCACTGAGTCCTTATATAAAACAGATACGCTTCGTCTTTAAAGGGTTAATTATAAGAATACGCACGATAAGGATAACGTACCGAAATAAAAGCCTGTGTTTTCTCTATTGTTAGCACTGCACTAAGTGTATATCCAAGTTGCCCTGGCAACACACATTTGCGATCATCATATTTGAAAGACTATTAAGTAAATGCTTGGGATTAAAATACAAAGGTGACCTAATTTTTTGCACTTCCCTTTAAGAAACATTCCCCTTCAGGAAATAATTTCTCACAGGTACGATGTAAAACTTCTCATGCAGAGAAGTACCCGGAATGGCAAGTGACGTTAACTGTACAAATGCTCGCTCGGTCCTTTCACTGTTTTGGTCTCCACAGTTCAGATTGTACGCACTGTCTAACTTACAGCACAAAATCACTTCCAATTCGTCAGTCACCGAGTTACGCATCCAAATCACGTGGTCGCTGATGTATGAATTTTTAAAGTTCCCCTACTCTCAGATCGCCTGACGTGTTTTCTGCTCAGTCCGAGTCTTGTGATGAATAATTCACACGGACAGAAGGTTAGCTGCAGATCGACACGGGACAGCTGGCACTTGGCGGGGGAACAAGGAAGGAAACACGTGCAAACGTTTTGCTGTAGTTCGTATTTCTACCGGTTTGTGGTACAACAATGCAGCAAGTAACACAAGTGTACGTAACAACAATGCAGCAAGTAACACAAGTGTACGTAACAACAATGCAGCAAGTAACACAAGTGTAAGTAACAGCAATGCAGCAAGCAACACAAGTGTAAGTAACAGCAATCAGCACAACACAGTGCTGCGTGTGCAGGCAGTCACAGCCGGCACTGTAAACACAGTGCGTATATACATACTGACGCCACAGCAGGAATCCTGCCAAACAACAAAGTGTCACTTAATGTGCAAATGCACAGCGGCTCGTTAATGAAAGAGAAAACTTAACGAGCTGAGTGACCTGAGAGTGGGGATGGCGACTCGCCAGCCACGCGGTCTCAGTCAGATTCATCGGAACCAGTCACGAAAGGTCGAAATAACTGTATCACAGAAGGTGATCACGAAATAAAGAAATCCCGAACATCGAGTTTCACAAATATTGCGACTCTATTGTAGAGCAGTTCCTCGCCATACGCGGTATTTAACCTATTTAAGCCTAGCGGTAACTTTATGTACCACCAGGTTTAACATTAAAAAATTCTACGTGGTGCCCACATTGCCTTTATGTGTTTTGTACGGATCTCAGAACAAACAACAACTTTTGCCTTATAAAACATTAAGAGATTGGTTTTTATAACCGAAGTGGAGAGTGTTTACTGCGCGGTACGCACTGAATCCTTATATAAAGCAGATACGCTTCGTCTTTAAAGGGTTAAACAGCTCGTTCTTTCTACGTTGTGCAATTTCTTCCAAACCCAAAATTTGACACTTCTGCTTCACAGACGAAAAGAAGTCAGTTGTTTCCTAATCAACAGATCCACACATGCTGACCGCAGGCCGGCTGTACTAACGTCTCAAAACAAGTTCCACAGCTTCCACAGCACTATTTCAGTGACACGCTTCCACACGTTCTGTGGGCATTTTCGTGTTTGTTGAATGACATTGCAGCCCGTGCTCTGTTCAGGCACACGAATGGCCTCCATGTTTTGATTCCGGCAGACCCTGCTGTTGTCAAACGTCGTCATTCTCAGGGCCCTCAGGGTTTCTGTGCTTACAGAAATAAGGCTTTGCTACGATTGGGCCGTGGCGCGCGCAGTATTTGGAGATTTCAAAACGGTCGTTGCGCAATAACGCCTTGCTCTGCACCTTACCTGCAGTGCTGTCTGGGTCAGAATTGTGGACGCCTAGAAAAGGAAAGGAACGAGAAGAAGAGGGCCGCAGTGGGTCCCTGAGGGCTGAAGCAGGACCAGCACTGGTTGATAGAAACTGTAACGAGACAATATGACAAGATTTACACACGCCTGTCTATAATTAATTAATAAATGGCACGATATAAATGGCGTAAACATATCGCGCGAGCGGACGAAGCTTGCGTGCCGAAGAAAACACTGATCTACTGCCCTTGTGGAACACGCAGTCAAGGACGACGGCTATAAGAGGGAACTAACAATTTCAGTATTTGGTGTTTACAGAGGAAACAAAATGGCCTTTACCCCTTTAAAGGGGAAATGTAGTCTCTTTTATGAGACCCAGCCCGTACCGCGCAGTAAACACACTCTGTCTCGGCTATAAAAACCAGCCAGTTAATGCTGTATAGGGAAATAATCGCTGTTTGTTCTGAGATCCACACAAAACACATAAACACACTGTGTGGGCAGAACGTAGAATTGTTGAATGTTAAACCTGGCGGTACGTACAGTAACCACTGGGCTTTAAAGGGTTAATTGTCCTTTCAGTTTAAGCTGTATTGTATTTAAAGACTCAGTCCGTACCGCGCAGTAAACACACTCCGTCTCGGCTATAAAAACCAGTCAGTTAATGCTGTATAGGGAAATAATCGCTGTTTGTTCTGAGATCCACACAAAACGCATAAACACACTGTGTGGGCAGAACGTAGAATTTGTGAATGTTACACCTGGCGGTACATATAGTAACCACTGGGCTTCAAAAGGTTATTACGACGTATGCGCGCGCATCGGTGAGATTGGGTTTGGGATGAAGAAAAGAGCATGACATGTCCGTTTGCGAGAAAAGTGGCACAAGTAAAGTTTTCATTTTATTTTCCGTTGCCCCCCCCCCCCCCAATTCTCTCCACAGAATGTGCCGCGATACAAATCTCTCCAAGCCTATACCAGCGTGAATCTGCAGACAGACTTACACAACATAACCTGCTCTCTCCCTGGTGAACGTGAAGCTACTGCGTCTGTCGTGTTTTCACCCTCAGCCCCTGTAACATCTTACTGTTCTGACGCGTGCTGCTGTTCTCTTCAAGGTGCAATGTAAACAGTAAGGCCGCCAGCGACGCACCTACACGGTACACAGTACACAGCACACTGTCCGAAGTGTCGGTCAGTCACGGAGTACTCTGCTCTTCTGGAACCCACGGGCTCACTACCTTCCTCACAATGGCCCATCGTTAGATCATGCTGATTATGCTAATTAACATTCTTCGCCCTATTCACCTGACATCTATTACCGCAGCTATTTTATCTAACAACTGTCGCTAGTCACTTCCCGTCGGCTCGCTTAACTTACAAAACTTCAACGTGCAATGAATAACGTGTTTGTTTGATGCGACGCGCGTCTCTGACCTGAAGGAACAAATTTTCGGCACACTCTTTAACCCTTTAAAGACGAAGCGTATCTGTTTTATATAAGGACTCGGTGCGTACCGCGCTGTAAACACTCTCCACTTCGGTTATAAAAACAATCTCTTAATGTTTTATAAGGCAAAAGTTGCTGTTTGTTCTGAGATCCGTACAAAACAAATAAACGCAATGTGGCCACCACGTAGAATTTTTTAACGTTAAACCTGGTCGTATGTAAAGTTACCGCTAGGCTTTAAAAGGTTAATATTGCGAGTAACACCCTAATACTGACTGTACTAGATTCAACTAAAGCGGGTGGACCCCGGCCTACGGCGAACTGGAATAGCGGAGAGCGCTGCCTGCCTGCCTGCCTGCCTGCCTGCCTGGTAATATCCCTGTACTGTTTATACTCTCATTTACGCTTCCATCCTCCGAAGTGATTTCCAGTGAGGATTTAAAACGAAAATTGTGTACACATTACAGGCCCACGAAATTTCTACCGTTGTAAATTCACGTAAAAAACTTTGACCTTGGCAATGGTAGCACAGGGGAATATCAGATGCGTAGGTACTTATGACCAGTCACAGGTTTTTGTAGTTAAAAACACACCAGTACCGGGCTAAGGTGCAGTAGTTCCTTGTGCCAGCGAGCTAACATTATTATTTGCTCCTGTGCTCTATGCGGTTCGAACTGCGCACGAAATTTGGTCTCGGTGCGTCAGAAACTGAAGAGCACTCAAATGGCGACCAGTGAAAAAGGACAGATGAAGTGACGCCTTATGTCTTCTCCACAACGTTAGCCCCAAGATAAACACACCTGCGCACGCTGTCAAGGTCAAAGCTGTTCTCGTCAGTCGAAGACAGTACTCTAACGAAGAGCAGGTAACAATGAGATAGAGAAAATCGGATAATGAGGTGCTGCATAATGTATACACTCTGCCTGATACCGTTAGGGTGATTAAGTCGAGCACGTTCAGATAAAACAGGCAGCAGGAATGAGCGAAAACGATCAACCAACTGCGTAACAAACCGCCTGGTCTCTCGACAGGAATTCAGCCTCTCAGAAAATGTCATAGTCTTATAAATGCACAGATACACAAACGATAGCGCAAAATCCCGGCACATGACCCCGTCCTGGGACAGTTCACGGTTGTATGACATCTTTCACTAACACAAACAAAACTTCTATTGCACAGACAAGAATGAACTCAGCAGGGGAGTTTTCACTCCTGCTTACGACGCCGTACACAGAATCAGCTTCCAGAACACTGTGCCTTGACAGTGACTTCGCAAAGTTGCGGAAAAAAAGACGGTTAGCTTCGTTACGTCCGTCCGTATGGAACAAGTCGGCTCCCACTGGACGGATTTTCCTTGCATTTTGTACCGGGAAAATCTGCTAAAATCTGATAAATCTGCTAAAATCTGCTAAAATCTGCCGACAAAAATTGGAGTGTGATTAAAATCAGATAAAAATAAGGTGTGCTTAAGGTCAGACCTACGCACATTCATAACTACTTTGGTTACCGAAGTTACCACAGCTGTTACGGTTACCAAAGTTACCGCAGCTGTTACGGTTACCAAAGTTACCACAGCTGTTATGGTTACGAAAGTTACCGCAGCTGTTATGGTTACCAAAGTTACCACAGCTGTTACGGTTACCAAAGTTACCACAGCTTTTACGGTTACCAAAGTTACCACAGCTGTTATGGTTACCAAAGTTACCACAGCTGTTATGGTTACCAAAGTTACCACAGCTGTTACGGTTACCAAAGTTACCACAGCTGTTAGATTACCAAAGTTACCACAGCTGTTACGGCCACCAAAGTTACCACAGCTGTTATGGCTACCAAAGTTGCCACAGCTGTTATGGTTACCGACGTTACCACAGCTGTTATGGTTACCAAAGTTACCACAGCTGTTATGGTTACCAAAGTTACCACAGCTGTTATGGCTACCGAAGCTACAGACGTCCTTACGTTTGCCTTTGCTACCAACATCACCAACATTCCCACTGTTCGCTGCTTGCTATTGCTAAGCGAAGGAGCCACAAGTGTTTCATCCTGCACCCATACACCAACTTGCTTACCAGAACTGCACGATGGACAGTAGCGAATTTGCACGTCGGTCGGTGTTAAATGCATATTACTTCCCTTGCTGACTTGTCACTTCATTTCTTAGCTAGAATGAATAATACAAAAGTAACACACTCTACAGGGGCACCGTCAACACATATGAGTAACGTTAACCCTTTAGAGGAGCAACGGATTCTTTTATACAAGGACTCAGTCCGTACCGCGCAGTAAACACATTCCGTCTCCGTTATAAAAACCAATCAGTTAATGCTGTATAGGGAAATAATCGCTGTTTGTTCTGAGATCCACACAAAACACATAAACACACTGTGTGGGCAGAACGTAGAATTTCTGAATGTTAAACCTGGCGATACGTACAGTAACCACTGGGCTTTAGTGGGTTCAATACTGTCTCCTAAACTGAACGTTACATCACTACAATTCTTGCACCCACTTATACCCCACACCCTATACATTTATTGTCAGGTTTGAACACAGCACCAGCGTTGTGCACACAATTCTGCTATTCGAAGATGAAGATCCAACATCTCTCCTTAAGAAGCAACGTTAAATATCTCAAACTTATTGTTCCAGTTCACCTCGTGCCCCTGTTTTCGATCAGCAGACTTCCTCTTGCGCCCAGCTGCACAAAAGGAGATCACATGCAGACAGATCGGGAATTTACAGAGGCCATTACTCCGTTCTTATATGTCTACGTTACGGTCATACCGCATACCTGCTGACGCACACATCACCGTCTCCCTTGCCCTTGACGCAATAAAGAACGGGTAACTAAATCTGCCCGAGTTTATCCGCACGTACAGAGCACGTGTCGGCAACGTGCGCCTGCAACTATGGCATAGCGTTTACCTAACCGACCGGAAGTGATGCGGAAGTGCCAGATCTAATTACATATGGAGGCAGCGTGGCGCTCTGCATCGTGCGGTACGCAGAAACATTACCCGCAATCGCTGTCTGTTCTACAAATGAAGTTACATGGCGTAACATTACTGGGAAAACGCAGAGGCGAGCCGACTGGTGTGTTGCAGATTCTCCGGTATCATATCATGTCATGTCATGTCATGTCATGTCATCGGGATTCACAGCAACAGACGCTGCCACACACGAAGGATGGCGAACTGGTCGGATCTGAAGTTATAAAAACTAAACAAGTCGTTACCAGTTTAGACTATCCCACTTACCCACTACAGTATCACCACTGTTCAACATAATCCCACGAGAAACTGATACCTATTTACTACAAAAACACTAATCACCAACAAATGCACAAAGAGAGTTTTATCATCAATCGTAACACACTCCTACATGTTTCGACCCTGCTGGGTCATCTTCAGTGAGAACTTTTTTGTTATCGCTACACTATGGTTGCACTTTATAGTCGAGTGAGAATGTGCTGTTGACTGTGTACTGCGTTGTTTTTGGAGGCGTGAACTCTCTGCGGTCCGGCCTGAGAGAGTTCGCGCCTCCAGTGCACTGTACACAGCACATTCTCACTCAACTATAAAGTGTAACCTTAGTGTAGCGATAACAAAAAGTTCTCCCTGAAGATGACCCAGCAGGGTCGAAACATGTAGGAGTGTGTTACAATTTATGATAAAACTCTCTTCGTGCATTTGTTGGTGATTAGTGTTTTCGTACAATATAGTGCACGGGCATGCAACACATTAAACCTATTTTCTACCTTGGCAAGAATTCAAAAATTCGGTTTCAGTACAAATCGTGTACTTGTATTCGCAACCATTCACGAACAGCCATTGCCACTCCCTCATTACTGTGCAATCGCTGAAGCCAGTGCTCCTACAGCGACACAAACCAACCCACGTCGGAAACAATAACTGGGGCCGTCGTTTGACAGCAAAAATTCTTGATTATTCAACCTCTTTTCGGGACAAAAATGCTTTGTGCAAAACCACCAGGGCCCAGGGCTCCGAGGGTTCACGTAGCACCACCAGGGCCCAGGGCTCCGAAGGTTCACGTAGCACCACCAGGGCCCAGGGCTCCGAGAGTTCACGTAGCACCACCAGGGCCCAGGGCTCCGAGGATTCACGTAGCACCACCAGGGCTCAGGGCTCCGAGAGTTCACGTAGCACCACCAGGGCCCAGGGCTCCGAGAGTTCACGTAGCACCACCAGGGCTCAGGGCTCCGAGAGTTCACGTAGCACCACCAGGGCCCAGGGCTCCGAGAGTTCACGTTGCTTGGGCTCGGGCTCGTGAAAACGTCCACACTTGCGGAAACACAAGTCACAGCACGAGCACTATCACCTGTAGTCTGGTCGCACTTTTAGAGTTGCAAAATCATCATAAATCACCACATTCCGGTAGAGATCAGGCTGCGACACTGTCTGCCTGCAGTGGGACTAAATGGGGAACACCGTCAATGCATCAAGTGAAGTCGCCTTTTGTTAGGTGCTGAATTTTCCGTTGCATTTCAGTAATGTATAACGGCTGATGTGGGAAGAATAATGGAATAAAACGTAACTAAATACAAGTCACGATCTAAGGCGCAATTTACAGTGATATTTCACGAACATTTTCCATTAAATTAACCAGCCGTCAGACTCGTATTTGTAACAGTGTTAGCCGCGATAGGGCAGCCAGTAATTGCAGGCTGCCAGGCCGTCAGTCAGTCAGTGCACTCAAATGAACAGAGAAAAGATTTCTCTGCGCAGCGTTTGGAACAAGAACAAAATCTGTCTTGCGATTCCCACAGCAGTACAGGGAAACACAAACAGATGAACTGCGACAGGCTGAAACCAGCAGCGTTCTGCTAAATATTTATATTTCTTACTGGCTGTCTGGCTTTGAAGATAAAAAACAAACGGAATTACATTTAAAAATCCAGCCCGTACCGCGCAGTAAACACAGTCCGTCTCGGTTATAAAAACCAGTCAGTTAATGCTGTATAGGGAAATAATCGCTGTTTGTTCTGAGATCCACACAAAACACATAAACACACTGTGTGGGCAGAACGTAGAATTGCTGAATGTTAAACCTGGCGGTACGCACAGTAACCACTGGCTACAAAGCATTAACTCGGTGCTCCAAACCAAACAGAAGATCAGACAAGAAGGCCTACAGCAGTCCTCGTTCCAAATCAAGACTAAGAACAAGTTCAAACCCGAACAATCACGAAGCTGATGAAAGTACACACAACTTCTGCAGTTCAGCACATCCTCGTTACCGCAACCCACTGCGCACCAACCTGGGACCTCCAGGCGACAAGCACCGCCATACCTGAGCTGACCAAAAGCTGTGGTGCCCCAGTACCAGGGCACGCAAAACAAATGGAGCGCAACTTCCGGTACAACAGAACCCCAACACAAAACAAATAAATAATCCCACATGCCCAGTGCTGATCTACGACAGTGTCCCGTTTGTTGTAACAGTACCATTTCCGACGATCGGGCGATACAGACCTGCGGCCTCGATCACACAAAACTGCTGTGAACCTGGTCGCTCGTTACGATCGCAACAGAACACGCCACTGGCCTGCGAACCACACGCAGTACGATATACACAGTGTCAAAACGCAAAGATGGAAACAAGAAATGCTTAACAGCAGCAAACGGCCAACTGCAAATGAAGAGACTGCACACAACAGCGTAATTATGGAACCGGCGTAGCTCAGTCGGCATTTGAACTGTCAAAATTCTGATAGCGCAAATAGTTCAGCTGCAGCACAGAGGGAAGTCTCTTGAAACTCCGCTTTTTGCTTCTCCTATGAAACTGATATTTTGTGGGTTGCCCCTTTTTTACAAAATAGGGGTGAAATTGAATCGAAATTCTACAAAAGTTCGTAAAATACAGCGTAAGTTAGGGGCGTAACTGGTGCAAAGAACGCCTATGCCAATATCTGTCGACTCTACCATAAGGCAACTAGCACGTATTACCAGAAGAGCTGTATGAGACGGACCGCAACGACAGGAGCAAACAACACCGCCACACCACGACCAAGACCTGTGGACTGGTCTGCATCTGCTGCGTCCTAGAAAGCGCCCTGCCTGTTGGACAGTTACTAACAACTTACAGGTGCCACATGACGAGTTGAAACTCATGGTCTACAGCAAATACTGTTCTCGACTCACGAGAACACTCGTGGCCTTGAAAATTAATCTTTGGAGAAAATATAGAGGTCCTGTAAAAACTACAAATCTGTAGCACTGCGTCTATCGCTTTCCACTGGTCGCCATTTGTTAGGTGTTAAGACTGTGACAACCCTAAAGACATATTTACGCAAAGATGTAAACGGACGGAACGCAAAGGGAAATATTATAACGAACTCGCAAGCATAATACACAAAATCACTTCATTGTAATGTATTTTAACTGCAATACATCAGGTACTGGTCATAAGTATCTACATGTTTTATCTCCTTCTGCGCCTCGACTTCCAAGGCCAATGTCGTTCTCGTGTGTCGACGACAGTAGAAAAGTCACGAAAGACCACAAGACATTTCGAACAGCGTACCTCCCGTGTGAAGCCGGGCGCCATACAACTGCTGCTAACCTGCGACGGATCATCTCCTTCCCCTTCTTGCATAATCGCATTCTCCGAGAGCAAAGCCGAGAGCTGCACGACCTTGTTATACTGCCCTTTATGTTAATCGCGTACCTCAAAGAACGAGATCTTGAAACAGACACAAAGGCACACCCGCGTCGTGACATCTGGCTGTTCTTCAAAGGTCGTTAAAAGTTAAACCGATGTGAATATTTGAGATTCCATAAACACAGCAACAGCGGGCAGCATTCGGGCCACCTGCCACAGCAACTGACGCTACGCTTCTAGGACATCAGTATGACGTTGCTGTAGAGAAGTCAATTGTTGCTACTCTAACACTGTTAACAGCAGACCTACTGCTGCTACCTTAACAATGTTGACAGTAACCTACTGTTGCTACTTTACCACTGTTGACAGTAGACCTGTTCTTGCTACTCTGCCACTGTTGACAGTAGAACTACTGTTGCTACTCTACCACTGTCGACAGTAGGCCCGTTGTTGCTACTCTCACGGTTGACAGTAGACCTATTGTTGCTACTCTCATACTGTTGACAGTAGACCTACTGTTGCTACTCTCTCACTGTTGACAGTAGACCTATTGTTTCTACTCTACCACTGTTGACAGCAGACCTACTGCTGCTACCTTAACAATGTTGACAGTAACCTACTGTTGCTACTTTACCACTGTTGACAGTAGACCTGTTCTTGCTACTCTGCCACTGTTGACAGTAGACCTATTGTTGCTACTCTACCACTGTCGACAGTAGGCCCGTTGTTGCTACTCTCACGGTTGACAGTAGACCTATTATTGCTACTCTCATACTGTTGACAGTAGACCTACTGTTGCTACTCTCTCACTGTTGACAGTAGACCTATTGTTGCTACTCTACCACTGTTGACAGCAGACCTGTTGCTACTCTACCACTGTTGGCAGTAGGCCTATTGTTGCTACTCTCATACTGTTGACAGTAGACCTATTATTGCTACTCTACCACTTTTGACAGCAGACCTGTTGTTGCTACTCTACCACTGTTCACAGCAGACCTGTTGTTGCTACTCTACCACTTTTGACAGCAGACCTGTTGTTGCTACTCTACCACTGTTGACAGAAGACCTGTTGTTGCTACTCTTACCACTTTTGACAGCAGACCTGTTGTTGCTGCTGTACCACTGTTGACAGCAGACCTGTTCTTGCTACAGTACCACTGTTGACAGCAGACCTGTTGTTGCTACTCTACCACTGTTGACAGCAGACCTGTTGTTGCTACTGTACCACTGTTGACAGCAGACCTGTTGTTGCTACTGTACCACTGTTGACAGCAGACCTACTGCTCTTTTGTTACTGACTGTATAGCGGTAGTTGCCAGACTGGACAACTGTCGCTGTATTACAGATTGCTCCTTGCCGACGGCCGCTAGTACAGTTTTATTTCTGACTGGCCGGGAGGCTGTGCGCAGGAAAGGATTTCCGCCGGTCAGACGTCGTAAATCTTATACGAACGGCGTGTTGTTCCCTCACTTTCAAGGTCTATCGTGTTAGTTACGTAACGTTTTCAGGCGATGCGAAGGAGTCAGACATGATCACGGGTGATCTGAGGGCGTGGACTGGATTGGATTGGACTGAAACACTTTGCGTTAAGGTTCAGTGGCGGTTTTCTTGACTGTGATGAACCTTGGATTTCCGCAATAAGAAGGAAGCCTCTCGGACAGATGAAGACTGGGGACGGCTTAGTTGCAGAGCCACTCACCTGGCACGCAGACTGACTGCTAGACACTGCCATTCTGTGTGCGCGTAAGTCAACAGTTACAGCGTTTGCTACGTGCATTTTATGACGTATTCTGCCTGTTTCTACGAGATGGCCACAGGAACAGGGCCTAACACAGTGCGGTGCACGAGTCGCGTGCGGCCCGCCTTCAGACACAAAGATCATGCCAGGAAAAGTAAAAATGGTCGCATAAATAAATACACAAAGACAGGAGGCGCCCAAAATTAACTTACTGACAAGTAAAAGAACTGATGCATAATTTCATTGGCTGCGCTACTGGAATCCTAAGATACGAGTTAAAAATACTGAAGTTAAGCGACACATAATCAGTGCAAAAAACTAGACATACGTTAAGATACCAGAGCTATCATTAAAGTTGAGTCTGATCGCAATTTCATGGCACTGCACAAAGAACTGACTTCAGTCACTCTACTTTGACGGGCCCGCAAACGGTACTATAGTGGTGCCGGGACAATTACAAGGTGTTATATAGTGCAGATGGTCCTATGTTTCCCGCTTTTAACGGAATAAAAATACTGTTGAAGTACCCATTTTTTCTGGTATGTAGCGCCGAATTACTGCGCGATTGTTACCCGACGTCTCCAGACCTACATATAGCTTCAATACATCGGACACAAAATCACCGAAAGAAATGCTGGCCTTAGCAAACGCGGGGCCCGATTGCCGTCCTTGTGACGGGCCCCTAAAAGTTATTGTGCAGAACAAAAAAGGACTGAAGTTTTTGTACCTTAAAGTATGTTGCAAAGTCATTATGAAGTCAGTCCGACAGCTTTGTGCAGTATCACACTGCGTATTTTTAAAAATTACTAACGCGCGAAACCCCACGAGCGCGGGTGCCCTCGTAAGCGCGGGACCCCACTGCGTCAAATGGGTCCAATCGGCCTAAGGCTGGCCCTGACCCAACGAAGTGGCGCCATGTTCCACAAAAATAAGGCCTCAACTGCACCGCCGTGAAAGCCTAAAAACTCGCAAAGTGTTCTTCACAAAATCCTCGTACTGTATTTTGGTACTGTCTAAGACAGAAAACCATAGACAGTTATCCGTGACGAACGTCGAATAATTTTGATATCACGAAATACTGAGGTGACAACACAGTGACACTGCTGCAGCCATATTCGCTCCCTCTTATCACCCGCAATATCCACCCACCCTCCACCACTCTTTTCCAACGCCAGGTTGTACGAAAACTGCCCCCGCACGCATGTGCCACGACATTGCGACCGGACTCCATGTAACATGAATAAGACCATACATTCGCACACCGTTCACTGATTTTCTGACGAAATAAGTGGACCGGAGCCAGCGTGTTGGATGGATGCCTTGCTGCTTTCCCACAGACGGCAAATCCGGTCGCCACCGCAGTCATGGGCCGTTTTATTGTCCTCCTGTGAGACCTGTTTCCGGCAAGGCACGTCATGCGATACACCCATCACGTGACGTTTTCCCATGATCAGCTTGCCCAGTGGTGTCAGTGGTGTGATGTCAGTAACACCGGCCTTATATGAATGTGTTTCAAGGCACAAATAAAATTGCTCAGACAATATGAAATGATTTATTGTACCCTTGCACTGAATACACGGAAAAGAATCAACAGCACCCACACACAGGCTGCACAATTGACAAAGGTCAGTTCCTCTGCCACATGTTTCGCGCATTTTGTTAGACCATTTTCAGGAAGATTTTTTTACAAAATATACACAAAAGCACCAACGTTTACTTTCTTTAGTCTAAAATACCTAGCTATTAAACATAAATTTAGCATAAAACATACAATCTTGCCCTTCCCATCTCTCATGCGTGCTACAGGTCCCACTCATCATACGTCATAAAAGTGTAGGTTAGAGTGCAAATTACAAAGTTTATCCCTAGGCCTAACTCCACGCCATTTTCTGCAGCCCTGCGCGCACGTGGGCTGCCACCTCCCGGTGCACGTGGGCTGCCATCTCCCGAAAGACACAGCTCACAGACAAACAAGAACTGCGCGGAAATTAAGAGCGTACAGCGGCTGCCGGAATGGACACCAATCACTTCCGGCATCCAGCAACATGCGTACAAAATATTGCGTAAATGTGTCCATAAAACAGGCAAAACCGGCAGTTCGGGTGGGGAGACGGCTTCTGCCCAGCAGTTTAAACATCTCGCGGTGGGTTATGGAACAGGGGTCTTCAGTACTGCGCTGTCTAAGCAATGTGCCGACACACATAACAGCAGCTCACACTGACAGTCGTAACATTACGTAGCGTGTCTACTTGCGAACAGCAGCATACAGGGCCCCTCCATTCACGTACGGACGGACGGACGGACCATCTCAGAAGACACCAAGACGCAAAGACAGAAACACACCGCCATGTTACCCTACACACACACACACACACACACACACACACACACACACACCTATACTTCCTGTTCCCGCCCTGTTAATTACAGCCTGTCAATAGTAAACAATTTTAATTTGATGGGACGCTTGTCAAGTTAGCTGTGTAGACCAAACACTCCACAGCAATACAACGTGCAAACTGCTGACAGTCAAACCGCGTATTTTTAGAACATGTAACACCTCGTTCATCTCCCTGTAGCTACACACTTAACTGACTTTTTGCTTTCGTCCGTCTGATGAATGCATGGCTGACAAAAGAGAAAAGTGACGGCAAGAAACGACTTAACATCAACTGGAAAACACGAAAGAAATGAACACAATGACTATTAACCCGTTTACGGCCCGGTGGTTACTGTACGTACCGCCCGGTTTAACATTCACAAATTCTACGTTCTGCCCACACAGTGTATTTATGTGTTTTGTGTGGATCTCAGAACAAACAGCGATCATTTCCCTATACAGCATTAACTGACTGGTTTTTATAACCGAGACGGAGTGTGTTTACTGCGAGGTACGGACTGAGTCTTTAAATACAATACAGCTTAAACTGAAAGGACTATTAACCCTCTAAAGCCCAGTGGTTACTGTACGTACCGCCGGGTTTAACATTCACAAATTCTACGTTCTGCCCACTCAGTGTGTTTATGTGTTTTGTGTGGATCTCAGAACAAACAGCGATTATTTCCCTATACAGCATTAACTGACTGGTTTTTATAACCGAGACGGAGTGTGTTTACTGCGCGGTACGGACTGGGTCTTTAAATACTTTTTTTAGTCTGACCTCTTGTTCCACTTGATCACATTGAGACACACCACACTCGGTACGACTCCTCTGGACGACCGATCGGCCCGTCGCAGAGACCTCTACCTGACAACACACAACACTCACAAGAGACCGACATCCATGCCGCCAGCGAGATTCGAACCTGCAATCCCAGCAAGCGGACGGCCGCAGACCGCGCGGCCAATGGGATCGGCATTTTGAGGTATTAACTCCAGTTAATATTAGTGTTTAAAGCCTTCAAATAAACTCCTATTGGGAATCAGCCGCCACGGCAAAATGGCCTACCTCATTTTGCCAACCCCACAGCAAATTTTTACGTTGCAAAGCTGTCAGTTCAGACGAACGAAACCGCAGTTTGAAACATTATATCACAACTGGTTCTCAACTTCGTTCGCTCGCGGCTCGTACAGTGTGATATCAAGTATCCCGGCAAACACACACTTGGCAGAAGTTGCTGCTTGGAGCCTCAGTGGAGCGCTGTTCCATTCAGAGTTACATCCCCGAGATAACAAAAGACGTCAATACTCTTCATCTCTCTGAACCACACCGCTACTTCGTTTTCGCTCGAACAGTCTTAATTAACAACCAGCTTTACGGAGCAGAGCCCTCCCTGAGAAGCTGACCGTCACCCAGCTATTCAGTAATAATACTCAGTGATCATTTTCGTGTCCACGACAGCACGCCAATGCTCCACACTTGGTGCCAGATATATCCAATCCACACTCTCGAAGCATATTTCACCAATATCGATTGTACTCGCAATATAGGGTCATTATTTTAACTGGCAACTAGACGGGACGTTTATCGTATTAACACAGCCCACTCGGCCGAGCAGCCTACATACGCGGCGGAGTAAAGACGGGAAGGCACGAAACACAGTTGCTGCATAAAACAAGAAACACCCCACGAAGTCCGTTTTTTCCTCCTTCACAAACAAGACAGGCATTATGCAACGTAAAGTTGAGGCGCGTTCGCGTAACCACTGTTGCTGTGGAAAAGTAATAAATATTACACATTATGAGTGTGTGTCTGTAGCCTTAGTTATCCGGCATGCAAAGCGCATGCGCCGTATTATATTGCCATCTGTGGCCTGTCTGCATCTACCATATTTTTCCGCATTATCTCATAAACGGCACGATTTTCGGAAAAAAGTTATCGAACATAAAACGTGTGTTTCGATTTTCTCTACAGCTTTTGTCTGAAACATTTCTCATTCTGAGAAAAATCAAGCGAGATATTACCATAAATGCACACAGGTCATGCAGAGCACCGGTTATTCTTGCCAGATATTACCATAAATGCACACAGGTCATGCAGAGCGCACCGGTTATTCTTGCCAGATATTACCATAAATGCACACAGGTATGCAGAGCACCGGTTATTCTTGCCAGATATTACCATAAATGCACACAGGTCATGCAGAGCACCGGTTATTCTTGTCAGATATTAATGGAACTTGAATCTTCTCAACAGGTTGTAGAAAAATACTCATATCTCAAATTTCATGAACATCCATTCAGTGGGAACCGAGTTGTTCCGTACGGACGGACGACATAACGAAGCTAATACTAGCTTTTCGCAAATTTGCGAACGCGCCTAGAAACTCAGAGAGGGTAACAAAGCTTGTTGGAGATACGAAGCAACTCCCTGGTACTCAATCTTTCTTCACACGTTCACAGTCGCTTAGCTGGTCAAGCAGAGAACTCGACGTTTCACTGACCTGGTTAAGATGTCGCCACAGAATCTCGCCTTGAGTTTGTCAAATTCAATCAACTCATCCATCTTCATTTATTTCAAATCCACTTGAGTTAGATTTCAGGTTGTCACAGCTGCGTTACTTACAGTTCGTCTCCTGAAACGTGACGTTACGAGCTACGCTGTTGGCCGCGCACCGCTCAGCTCGTCCAGCGACACGGCAACTCATCCCGGACAGAATTTTTACACTCGGACCTGCAGACTTCTTCTGTCACTTACTGACAAGAACAGCAATGAACTCGGCAGTTTATCTCGGGGCTAACCGTGAGGAAAAAACATACACATCCTACCAAAGACACATGTCCCTATCAATGCACCTACCACTGCCCACTGATCGCCATTTGTTAGGTGTTCAGTTTATAACAACCAAAAAGTGAAATTCATGTACAGCTCTAACCACAATCAACACAACGAAGAATAGCAGTAATAACCCGCACGTACCAACGAAGCATGAAAATCTTCTCCGAATCTTCGAAAGAAGAATATTGAGAAGGATCTACGGCCCGAGTGGCGAGGGCGGTGTCTGGAGAACAGGGTATAGCAATGAACTTCGCAAGCTCCACAGTGAACCGGACAGTCCGAGTGTTGAAAATAGGTAGACTGAGGCGGCTGGGACACCTCTTCAGAATGCGGAAAGTTAACATTACACAAACCAGAGGGCACTCGACGTGTCGGAAATCCCTGGGTAAGGTGGCTGGAGTCAGCTGAAACAGATCTGAGGAAGATGGACGTAAAAAATTGGAGGGGCAAGACGCAGGATGGAGAAGAGTGGAGGGCAATTTTGAAAGAGGCTAAGGTCCACCAAGGACTGTAATGCCAGGACAAGGAGGAGGAGGAGGAGGAGGAGGAGAAGAAGAATAAGAAGAAGAAGAAGAAGAAGAAGAAGAAGAAGAAGAAGGACGATAAGAAGAACAAGAACAAGGAGGAGGACGAGAAGAAGGAGAAGAAGGAGAAGGAGGAGGAGGAGAAGAAGAAGAAGACGAAGAAGAAGAAGAAGAACTCGCACGCACAAGACACATCTCCACTTCAGCCAAACGTATTCTTAAACAGAATGCGTCGGTTACTGGCCGTAACACCTAACAGTGTGAATTCCCGTTGAAGGAACTGGGCCAAAGTTATAGCTGTTCTCCTCAGTAAACGTGTATACATCCGGAGTACACGTTCTTCTGGAATGTGACGCAGCGTCACATTCCAGAAAAACAAATCCTCAGCTATTCTGCTACGAGAAAATTGAAAACTTACATCTGTAATTCCCCTACGTAGGATTTCAGCCATCTGGGTTTCCCAGTAAAACTTCTGTGCTCATTTCTCGTATCTCCCATCCTTGCTATATGTCATCATTCTTAACTTAGGTTGTGCAACAGACGGCTCTCCTGAAATGCATCTCATTGTTAACACTTCGATAAAAATAAAGATACAAACATTGCTAAGTTTCTTCACGTTAAGAAATACACAAATAACAAATTATGTTAAAAAGTTTTGCGTGGGAAGTTCCACGCCTGCTTCGACCCTGAACCACGTAGCAGACAAACTACACGGTGCAGCTGTCACGTCCGTACACTTCTGATACTCACATGCTTGTTCCTCCAATACGGCGCTGAACATTGTCAACACACTGCGTAAGTTTCATTGTGTCTATGGGGAATCGTGCTGCGAAGACAGACTGTCACCCCCGCCCTGTCCCTATCTATCACAAGGTTTCAGGCTACGACAGCAAGCTGCATGCGAACAGACCAAAACACAGCCACTCTGTGGGGCAGTGGGACTGCTCCATGCAGGTCTGCTGCCTCACACACGTGAGTGGTGCGGCCGAGCAACACAGTCGAATGGAGAAAGAAATGAGTCGAATGCGCCGCTATGGAAAGGCTGTTGAAAGCACACTGCACACACGGAACCACACTTGCGAAGCAGAAAACCTGGTACTGCGACACGTCTGTTACTCATTATTACCGGTGGTTACTGTACGTACCGCCAGGTTTAACATTCACAAATTCCACGTTCTGCCCACACAGTGTGTTTATGTGTTTTGTGTGGATCTCAGAACGATTATTAAACCTGCGACACATGTAGAACTTCCACGGCAGAAGAAACGTTGATCTACCAAGAACAAGATGGCCAGAATAATATACATGAAGACGAAACAAAGCAGAATGCCGTATACCCTACTGATGTGACGCAACCCATTTAGACCGACACTAAAACTGTACTGGTCCCCAAATTTCCGCCAAGTCTCCCCTGGCTAGTGGGCGAGCGTATTTGTGGAGCGTTGATTACGTCTCAGCATTTTTATTCGCGAGTGTCAAAATTAGTCTATCGTTAAATTCGCATTATTGAAGGGCCAATTATGAAGAGTGACTTTCAGAGAAAAAGAGGAAGTGGATATGAAAGGGCAATTTTAACACCAGATCAATAGCAACACTACAGCAAAAAACTTTGAAACGATCGCCGAGTGTTTCAGACCATTAAAAGGTTCATATTTTGTCTCGGTGAGACAATTTCTCAGCGCCAAACACACACCTCCATCTGGTGACAAAGTTACAAAGGCGTGGAGCCATTGGCCTAGCTATACTCCCCCCCCAGGACGCCCCCCCCCCCCCCCGACAGCTTCATGGCGTGGTGCTTAATTAATCAAAGGATAATTGCGCTTATTACCTTTACACAGAAATAGTTATGACCTTGTATGAATTACACGCACCTCAAGACAGTGGTTAATAGTTTGGTTTTTGTTACGTGTCAGGCCAACTTCCTGGGTTACTCTGCGACACCGTACTGGTTTATTTGTGTTCCCACTTTCTACGCTAACAGCTCATCTGTGCTGCTAACACAAGTGAGGACACTCTAAAAGACTTACCTTTCTATAAACGTCCAACGAGGTACAAGGTTATCCATTACCAAACACAATTTAGCATCTCAGGTAACGTTCACACCACGCATCGTGTAACAGTGAGCACTGTATTAAGCAAACAAGATGGTGGGCGTGCACTTCAGATATGCGAGGCAAAATCTGTACACACACGCGGCTTTCATTTACGTGACAGTTCTGTGCTGACACACTTAATACGCACAAGAAAACGGAAGGAGGTGAAATCAGGCATATCTTTGTCGAACTTTCACAGCGTCCATCACACGCACACAAAACAAAACGAAGACAAGAAGTAAATACGCCATTCGCTTCTCGATTCAGAGCGGCCTGTCGTGTCAGGATCTGATCGACCTACCGGATTTGTCACTTCAAACACCCAACGTATCACCATGACAACAGCACAACCTACTCACTTTCACTCTAAAATAACAACAGAATATGTTACAACATCATTATTGAAAACGTGAAACCGTTTACAGCCACCCAAACGCTAACTACACCACGAAACTCAACCATCAGCAACACGAATCGAACGATGACTAACTTTCCCGCGTCCAGCTCGCGAAGCTTCAGTCCCCCACCGATACGTAGCGCTCTAAGTCACAAGTACAATCCCAACAAAAATTATCGCCCGACACTTAGGAAGACAGTTTATGTGCAATTGTTTGTAAAACGGAATAACACTATGCGGTTACGTGTACAAGATTGCGTTTCGGTTTGAGGCATCTACAGGATGAACTGATGACAAAGTAAGCATTTGCCGAAACTACTAAGGGACTAAAACGAACGACATGGCGGAAAACCAAAAGTCATTTACTGTCGCAGCCAATTACCAACGGCGGTAACTGCTTGGATCGTAGTTCTGTTATCTGTATTAGCTGTACTAGCATCAGATATGTGTTTTCTGGGTACCAGATTACACCGCGGTGGGTAGACTGTGCCGCTTTTTAGGAGCTGTAAGGAAAAGGATGCCTGACGCTGTGACCAGAACTGTCCGTCCTTCCTTTTGTGACCTGGTGTGAGAACCCAAATTATTGGTAGGAGTTTCATAAAATTCTGCATAGGAGTTATTTACAAAAAGCTGTCCAACAAGCGTGAATTTCGTGAAAATCAGCCCAGTCATACTTTTGCTTGAGCGTCTAAATCATTTTGTGTCCGTATTTTCCAAATTTGTTGTCCGATTGTTGTGAAATTCGGTACGAGCGATCTGCGCATAACGCTGTTGAGCATTTGTGAGTTCTGTGAAAACTGGGGCGGGGGGGGGGGGGGGGGACGGCCGCACTTTTGTTGTGGGTGTCAGTGGACTTACACTTAGGCGTGTATCGTGAAACCGTGTGATAGTCTGAATGTAAAGAACGCCATGGTGAAGTCTGTGTACTGCGTCGCGGAGTGCAAAGTTGGAGTCTTGTCTATAAACTGTATATTTTTCGAACGTCTTAGTGACATTAGCAGCGTCTTTGTTGTTAGTGAAGAAACAAGCAGCTTACTCAGGGCCGCGTGCCTGCTGACAGTGACCCGTGCCCTCTCAGTCCCATTTCTACACGTTAAGGCGTCTGTCTTACAAATGGCTTTGACCAACAAGACAACACAGAAACGAGCAATGTTCCCTCAAAGCTGCGCGGGTGCGCGGCGGCGCAGAAACTGAAACGCTCCCGCGCACAGTGAATTGTTGCCGCGCTGCTGGAATTTTTAAATTTTCATTGTAAATATTCTTATTGTGCATATTACAACAAACTTTTAAAGTGCCGCGCAGTCGTCAGGTCGTGTAAAAATTTTCTGCTCAGAGCAGCAGCAGGTCCGGGCGGCTGTAAAAAGAAATTATAGGGAACTTTGCAAACGGGTCTAGAAAGTATTTTAAAATGTAACAATTACAGATCGAAATCAGGCAACCGTAACTGCAAATAAGAGCCCCCAGATTTTGGAAAATACTCGAAACTATCCCAGTGACACGGAAAATATTTTGTGTACGATCAGTTGTACGTTGTCGTTATTTTATATGACAACAATTTTCTGTCACTTGGATCCACGGCTAACCCTCAAGTATGTTTCATGAATGTGAGTTTGAGAAACCATTTGCAGCAAACGGAGATGCTTGAACACCCCTGGAATACCCACTCCTGGAAACCCACCCCTGGAATACCCACTCCTGGAATACCCACCCCTGGAATACCCACTCCTGGAATACCCACTCCTGGAATACCCACTCCTGGAATACCCACCCCTGGAATACCCACCCCTGGAATACCCACTCCTGGAATACCCACTCCCACGTGAAAAAAATGTTGCTCGCACGCACTCAGGAGTTTAAACAATCTCTGTCGTGGAATTGCGCTAGAAAGTAATAAAATGCGTCACTAAGTGTAAATAGGCACCTGGCAGGGTCGGCAACCTTTGAAGTTGGTTACATACAGAAAACCATTAAAAAGTTCGACAGCATGTTTAAGGATTTGGCTCTCGTCTTACTGCGTCACTGCACAGTGCATCCAGCGCTGCAGCGGACGGGAAGGCGATCAGGTGAGGACTCTGAAGGAAAGGAACCCCACGTAAGCGGCATCCTGACAGGACAGAAACCAGGAGCAGCCTCAGAACAGTCGGCAATCTGCTTGACTGTCATACCGGCACCTAGTGGCGTCTTCATAAGCAATTTAATCCAACCTCCCGCCCCTTACCCTCTGTCGGTTCCAAATATTCCCCTCAGTGCCCTACTGTCAAACACCAGCAGTACGCGTTCTTCCTTCAATGCCAACGACCAGGTGTCACACCCACACAAAACAACTAAGCAAAAATTTAATTCTAGATACTTTAATCTTTACATTGTTTAAAAGACAGAGGAGTCCGAAATGAATGCTGTTAAAACATAAGGCGTTCACTGGATTCACTCTGCTGTTAAGATCTCCGTAAACGCAGTTTTGTTGCTTCTTAGTGCCGTTTGCTACTATTTTAATTTTCTCGCCCTTTCAACGGATTTATTCGTTACCTGCGTGTTATGATTCTGCCCTGCATTCTGTTCAAGAGAAGCGGACAGCTTTATCGGAATTTGCTTCTCCACGAACCTGCAGGCCTCTTCACAGCGTATAAAGCTGGGTGGGCCACAGATGTGGCGCATCGAACCCCGGCCCACTGGTCCACAGCTAGTTACTCCACACAGCTGACGGTCGCTCTCATCTGATAATATTTTCTGCGTTTTGGACCAGCCAAACTTTCACTGCAGTTTTCCCAAAAGTCCACGCTTGACGCTATATAAGCTGCAGAATATAAATTACAAATAACGTCACCGTCTTATTGCCTGTATTTTCACGTCCGTTCTTTTTTCTTTGTTGCAAGTCACTTTACCGACTGAGCAATGTAGCAAAGATTCCAAAACTACATAATGAAGCATAGTTCTGGGGCTGAATATAATCGATATCTTAGCAGGCAGCCTAAGAAGACGGCGAGGTATGATATGGCATGGACTAGGGGCGGGGGTGTGGCGAGGAAACCCCACACCACTTCAAGTTCATGTTCATCAAATTTACCTACAATGAGCGCACCCCCCCCCCCCCCGCCTTCTAGTCGCTTCCTGTACACACTGTAGCATAAATGTGGCAGGAAGCGCCGGAAACCCCCACCAATCTACTGGCCTGTAGACAGGCATAGTTTTAATTACGGGCGTCAATCGATACGACACGTCTTATCATCGATACAGGAGGCGGTCATATCGATATTCAATCTTTTACCGGCTCGGGAAGCTTCTTAATTGCACCACCATACAATTAACTTAATTCGTTAACATCACATTTCGCCGTCCGTCGTACCCCAAACTGCCCCACACACGCCCACTCTGCAATATAGCATTCCTTGTCTAATCAACTCGCTGTGCGTAAACACCAGTGATAAGACAGGGTTATGTTATGGCGCACTGGCTGTTTTTATATTAAAACGGAGAATGCGCGTGCGCATGTACTGTTTTCAGATTTTTACCCTCGAATCTTTGCGTGAGAAATAAATGTTACAAGACTATTCAACAACCAGAATATTTTCTTTACAAATACCAAAGTACACGTAATATGGCACCAAGACATTAAACCACGTAGCGATGCGTTACGTTTATATGGATATCGACTATTTTTGCACGATATCGCGTCGAGAGTATAAACATCACACGTAGCTTCGATCTTTGAAGTGATCCAGAGTGCAGCACTAAGCAGAACTACTTGCAGTACGCATGGAAGTTTTATTACCAACAAACTCACAACAAATTTCACTTATTCACGTATATGGGAGATTACTCCAACATGTTTCGGCTACTCCTTATAGCCATCTCCAGGGAGCACTGATATACAAAGGGTATATATAGACTTAAAACTTAACTTTGTCGGCAGTAAATGGTAGAATAACAACAGTAAGAGCCCAGTACAATTTAGTCTGTGCACACTGCCAACACCACACACAGATGTTGTAATAGTATAAGGGCAATGTATTTTACCATTTACCATCCACAAAATTACATTTTAACTCCATACATAACCTTCGAGTACCAGAGCCGAAACATGTTGCAGTGGTCTCCTATATATGTGGATAAGTGAAATTTGTTGGCAATACAACTTACTTACGTACATTTGTCGCACGGAAGGCGTACAGACGCACAGTGCCAAGACTTCCTCTGCAGTCATTGTTGCACAGTGCACAAGAACACAAAGGGTGCCATAATTTTGAAAATAAGTCCCAATTGAAAGTCTGTACTTCCGTCTTGATTAAAGACAAAACTCAAGGGTGATTCGCTGCTGACATCAATGCCACACACCTAATCCACAAAGAAAAAAGAATGAATAAACGTCTGGCTATACTTCCACCTCCCCATATGCCTTCATGACATGGACAGACTACACATGTACCTTACTGTTTGGATAGCAAAACCTGGGGCTGGAGACATGTTGACTTGGAATAGAGATCCAAGAAAAAATATAGAATTGTGATGGAGAAATTTTTCGGAGTCATTTCGAACACTGATAAAATAAGACACACTTAGGATGGTATGTGGATGGAAATGGCCCACGACTGTATCCAGTGTCAGTCTGCGGTATTAACAGCACTGGATCTGTGGGCTACAGTGCCAGAGAGACAGGTTGTGCAAGACGAAAACTGGACTGAAGTGGCTGAGGACAGGTTACAGCAAGGGCCATGTTAGTGGCACTGAACAATGACACCTCACTCCTCAGAGGGGACACAGTAACAATCACAGCGCTCGTGATCGCTTCCAAGTTTCAAACTATGGCACCAGGTTCATATCATGCAACTTGGTCACGTCTCCTCCTCTCCCAAAAATCCTTCATCAAGTTTTGGAACATCTAACCCAGCACGCTCTGTTGTCACTTCTGTAAAACCTTTCCCAGTGTTACAGGCATGTAAGTTCACTAGCAAACGTTCCCTACGTGCCAACAGGAGCCCTCAAAAATCAACAATTTGGTCTGAAACATGTGGGACACCATGAAGTGTAAATAAGCAACAGAGGTGTGAGGTGCACTGGACGGTTTTAAACTGGCACTTCTGTAAAACCTTTCTCAGTGTTACAGGTATGTAAGTTCACTAGCAAACGTTCCCGACGTGTCAACAGGAGCCCTCGAAAATCAACAATTTGGTCTGAAACATGTGGGACACCATGAAGTGTAAATAAGCAACAGAGGTGTGAGGTGCACTGGACGGTTCTCAACTGGCACTTCTGTAGGATGAAATGAGTCACTGCTGTTAGTACCTTCGGTGTACCGGACAGATAACTGCCATTTCATCTTCAAGGAACACATTACCAGTGATTTTCATGAAGTGTGTTATTTCATGATGCTGTCAATTGCTAAGATAATATAGCATCAGTGACAGATGCATCAATGAGTACGAAGCCTTGGTGGAATGATACTGACAGGTGAAAACCAAAGTACTTCAAGAAAAACCCGTCCCAATGCCACTTTGTTCACCACTAATCTCATGTGAACTCACCTGGGATTGAACCCAGCTCTCACGCAGTGACAGGCCAGAAAATAACCACCTTCTTCTACCAATGACAATGTGTTTATTTTTCATTTTCTTATCTCAATTGTCTTTTAAAACTCATTTCTTAGATGAAGGCTTCTTAAAAATATCAAAACTACAGGGTGTGAACAACAGTCACAGTATGTGTCAACAACTAACTAGCCTTTGCATACAAATCTCCTCAGTTCCATCCTGATATAAACAATCCCCAAAAACACAAAGCAAGACGAGCTGCCCAGCTTTCCTACAATACTCTTCCAAATACAGTACAACTATAGTGATAAGACCTTAATACCATACAATAATGCACTTAAGGCTTGTAAGGTAACAATTAGTATGTTACTTGTATGATGATGGAACACAACTGAGACACTGGCACCATAAGGCTTCAAACACTTGTGCTACTGAGTTAGGGCCAATCTGCATTATCATATGAATATCACCTGCAGTGAAAGAAATGGGAGTAGAAAAAATGTCAAATCACTTCAAACTGCTATCTTACAAACTCTTCTTCACGGGTACAGTACTTCCAAATTTACAAAACAAATACAGAGCACAGCACTTAAGTAAAAGAAGATTAAAATGTGACATTCTGGAGAATTTTGTCTCATATGTTTGATTGACACGCTCTTCACGTGCCTGTCCCTCACCTAGCTTTTCGGTGTACAGCATGTTTGCCCGTTCTGGGGAAGTGCTCAGCCAATAAGTTGCCTTCAAACAAAAATACAGGAGATTAAAAAAGTCTAGCTTCACCAGCATCTTTTCTCCATCTTAAAATTACGTAGACTCCACCTTTTCTACAATACCATCACATTAGGCATGTGCAATAAATTCATATAAACTTTGTTTGTTTATGGGACATTATTTTATCCGACAATTGTTGCTGGTCACTTTCTGGCTGCTCATCCAACTTTCTTTTGTTGGTAAATACAATAATGAATTCCATCAACCACAATGTATGCATAACATAAAGCTGATAAAGCCTGGATGTGCAATGAACATGTCTGTTAGATATGACATCTGCTAGCCAAAGGAAAACATGGGGTCAGTAAGAACCCATTATCAACTGCCACACACTTGAACTACAATATGTGGACTCCGACTCACAGCAACCTGGAACAGCTGTGAGCAATGTGTTGATTGCCGTCACATGAACCAGTCTCGGTGAAGTGGGAGTGTCTTGTCTGATAAAGTAATGTCCCCGTAGCATTAATGTCTTAAAAAACTGAGACACATGGCTCTTTTTGAAGGAATGGGATATTCGAGAAAATATCACACACTTGGAAATTCAACCAAAATCGTTCACTTGAAGGTACCTTCAGTAACATAAAAGCGTGTCTCAAGTCTGGTAAGATACCAGCTACAAAATTTTGCTTGAAGGCCACAGTTTCAAATGCTTGAAAATGTGGGATCAGAAGTGACATAATAAGCAGTGAAGCCACAATACATGTGATTATCATGCCCCTCCACATTAGCACCCCATAAAGGCTTCAATCTTCAAGTTCATATTCATTTCCATTTTGGGTGGTGGCACCAGGTGGGCTTATTGCTGACAACTGGATGTACTTAAAGTCTCCAGCTGAAAGACAAAATGATATGCTATGCCGTAAATTATTGTCTGAGACCAAGGTATGAATGTTTTCTGAGTAACTGCACTGTGTATATACGATTTGTCCAGGACATCTCCATTCTTCTGAGATGAGGCAAATGTCACTGGGTGATTGGTGAACCAAAGTTTGAGGCAGCATGCCTGAAGCATCTTCAACAGTTGAAAAGTCCATGAAGAATGCCAGAACAGGTGGACGTATGACTGTATGTGGCCAGTGTCGCCAATCACCAATTACACTGACTCTACTTATTCCCAAAAACTTGAATGATCAAATTGCACCGACAATAAAGGAACAACAATCCCTCCAAATGTCAAGATCTACCCACTCAATGACACAGCAACAAATGGCAGGAAAGTGAAATCTTCAGAACACGCTTTATTTTGCAGGTCACGAGGCCAGTCTTAGCTACACTCAAAGGTGTCCCATCCCAATTCAGGCTTTTCAAAATTTGTGACATCTTCTCCATTTATCCTTAATGGAGCGTTTCATACAACTGTAAGTTAAGTCTCATGCATAACAACTGTCACGATACAATAACACAGATCAGAGCAAACACCTGCTCACCTTATGGTTAAATTGTAATAGAAAGCATGCCTCTGTGATGAATTTTCCACAAATTATTCCTACCCATCTGATCCCAACACATCACATGTTTCACAATAAAGGAATAACCTGTTAAGACCTGAGATGAACCCAAATTCATGAGCTAACCACTAACCCTTTGCAAGACTTGGGGTTCTCACAGCAGTGCCATTGAGGATTCAGGTCATCTGGCATGTGACAGTGTGTGGTGTGGCAAGTGCTTCCTGTCATTTTGAAGGAATGTAGCGCCTTCATCTTCACTGATCACGTAGCTCCTCTTGGACTGCATGATCACTGAAGACAAACACGTTACAAACCTTCAAAATGTCAGGAAGCACTCACCCAGTGACAAAGCATCAATCCCAGGAGACCTGAATCCTCCACTGACCTCCCATTACAATGGGAAAGACAGTCACGCACATTTAATAAGCAAGGATAAAGGAAGCATTACCAAAATATTAACACTACACCTGACCAGTCTTGCGTCCCAGACTTTCAGTGCCCTGTGTAACCAAAAAGGTTGTCACTTGTACGCTAACGTGTTGTTATTTTCATGTCCATGATGTGTCTCGTCAACTGTATCATGAACATTTTGTACAGAGGCTCACCTCCATGTGGTTTTGCTAGTTTAATCCATCAAAACATTTTGGTAAATACACGGTTAATTCAGACATCCTGCGTGCAATCACTGCTTACGCCTCAAATTTTCTGAGACTTTTATTCCGGTCTGATTGTCCTGCCACTTCGACAGTAACCCAAACACCATTTTCTACATGAATATATGTGTAGTAAATTTCCTGCTTCCCACTAATACCAAGTTTCTCATTTCTTAATCATAACCTGAAAGACATGAAATCACTCTAATGCACCCCCGAAGTCTAATGTGGACTGTGGCAGTCTGAAGTGGTGGTACTTGATCTCCTACTCGCAGACAGGGATCCCACTGGAAAGTCCCGCTTCTTTTTCTCATCACTTGAATCACCAGTGTCAATACCTGAATCACCATGATCACCACTTCCTGGTGACATAATGTCACTATTCTTACTCTTCGCAGTGGGCTTTGTAAGAGGAAGGCAGAACTCGGCATCTGAGGGGCCTGGTTTGTAAGCTGCATGTGGATGACGGTCTATCACCTCCAGTATGCAGTTCATAAGTCTGTCAAAGAAGTTCGGGTAGCCATCATAACCTGTGAAGAACAAACAGACTATAACAAGCAAGCAACATCACCACTGACTGAGTAACAAACAAGAGGAACTGACAATCACAAAATGTTATAAACTGGATCTCAAGTACACTCCCAACAAAACCGCCATGAACATAAAACCTCCTCCATCAACTCCAAGGAGCAGAGTCCTTGAGCAGCTAACAGTCCCCTTCCTAGCCAACAAATTCCCTACATCTTATGGAACCCAAAGGTTTATTACCGTTTTCACAAAAGCCCACCAACTGTCCCTATCCTGAGGTGAATGAATCCCATCCACACTATCAACCAATCCTGTTTCTTTAAGATCAGTTTTAATATTATCCTCACAAGGATAATATTATCCATGCCCAGGTCTTTCAAGTGGTCTCTTTCCTTCAGGTTTCCCCACCAAAACCCTGCATGCACTTCTCTTCTCCTCCCACACAAACCACATGCGCCACCCATCTCATCCTCCTTCATTTGCTCACCTTAAGCATATTTGGTGAGCAGTACAAAGACTGAAGCTCTTGTTATGCAGTTTTCGCCAGCCTTCTGTTACTTCCAGTCAGACAAAAATATCTTGCTCAGCACCCTATTTCCGAACATCATCAGCCTATTTTCCGCCCTTAATGTGAGAGACCAAGTTTCACACCCATATAACAACAGGAAAAATGGGAACAGATAAAATTCAGGACTGAATGATAGCAGGTGTTCCCTGAGTTTAACCTGCTCTTCATTTCTTCAGTCCCTCAACCTTCGAAGAGAAAGACACTATGTTCCTTCAATACATCAAGAAGCATTAACCCAGCAAGACAGAGTCACATGCAAGGAAAGTTGGATCCTCAATTAAAAACATGGTAAGGCCAGATCTGCGCGCTTCTAGGATATTACACAGCGTACGGTGGTAATTCTGTACCGACATTTTGGGACAACCTACCCGTCCCATCTTGAAGGGCCAAGAAGTCCAAGGAGAAAACTTCGACTTCTTGACCCTCGAAGATGGGACTGATAGGTCATACCGAAATGTCGGTACAGAATTACCACTCCAGGCTGTGTAACATCCCGGAAGAGTGCAGATCTCATCTACATTGTGGCAGATGCCTGAAATTATGCATCATAAGGATAGTGAGCAGGTAGGGCTATGAAAGCAGGCAGGCACAGCCTGTTGCAACATACTATCACAGCATATGAATGGAATATAAGAACACAGGGGATGATTGCTAACCAGACTGCTTGACATTCAGTAATGGAATTACTGTCAAAGATAAAAAAAAAAATAAAATAATAACAATGCCACTGATAGTGACAACAATGGCAGTGGTGGTGATAAGATGATGATGATGATGATTATGGTGCATAATTCAAAAGGTGCTGAAGAGTATGAACATCGTGCATCACCTGGAAACGCGTTGATATCTATGATGCCGTATCGTCCACTGCCATTTTCAATAACCACATCAATTCCAAACAATGACATCCCAAGTTCATTTCTCAAGGTGGAAACAATTCGTTGCACTTTTGCAGAATCAGGCTGAGGGGTCGACACCATCTTGTCACTGGGGTCCAGTACAGTTAGACTGGATGTAGAATCTGGTTTAGAAATATCATGGCTGTTAAAGATGATGGTCTCTTGATCTGAAACACGGACATAACGTGTGACATAAATTAACCCTTTAAAGACGAAGCCTGTCTGTTTTATATAAGGACTCAGTGCGTACCGCGCTGTAAACACTCTCCACTTCGGTTATAAAAACCAATCTCTTAATGTGTTATAAGGCAAAAGTTGCTGTTTGTTCTGAGATCCGTACCAAACACATAAACGCAATGTGGGCACCACGTAGAATTTTTTAATGTTAAACCTGGTGATGCGTAAAGTTACTGCCAGGCTTTAAAAGGTTAATAATCAGAATGACACACATCCAGACAAGTCAAACAAAAACCTATAATATCTTGTTACCAGCTAATTCAGTGCAGGCAGGTTCAGTACAGCTTCATCATTTTTCAACACAGTTACAGATCTACTGTACACAGTATGTGCTGCTAACCCAAGCAGATGACTTGCTGCGATGACAGCCGAACATGCTTGGGTCTCATTTTTTTTTTACTCATTTAAGGTTTTCATTTAACTCTCCCTCATCATTCAAAATAAGTGTTCTTTTCCAGACAAAAGTATCACCACAAAGGCAAGACACACTGTCTAATCAGTCTCCAAAAACTGGTGAATACTTAAGATTCAAGTTACGCTGTGTTGACTTGCGAGCAAGTACCAACATTACAGACACTTGTAGCGCCTTCATCTTCAGGGTTGAGCAGTCCAGCCAGTGCAGCATTACTCCTGCACTACTTGGCCCTAACAATACTTGCATCCAGTGCATACTTAACGGAACACAAAGTTCTGCAGTTTCATGAATTAAATACATTATGATTCTGTATCTTCCAGAAATGGCAGGGTTAACTGATTAGTCACCGTTAAAAAATATAGTCGGTAACAACCACATTTTAGGCAAACTGATCAGGTTGCAGGTAGAAATATTTTTTGCACACATGAAAGGCATTCAGTTTAAGAATAGTATGTCCTTTTTTGATAGTGTAAGACATACCACTTGGGTAGAAGTTCTTGAGTGATGGCCTTTCTGTAACAATGTATTCATCCCCGACCACATAAATTTTGTACAGGACGGCATTATGGTTGATGAAGCTTTGCGCAACACAGGGTGGATGGCAATCCTGCACTCCTTTCTCACTGAATATCACTGCCATCTGGAACAACAGTGAAAGTTTCAATGATCCCAGCACATATAACACCAGACATCTTCATTGACAATCATCACATCAATGTGAAACACACACTCAACATTCCAAACACTAACAACACTAACAAATCAAAAATGCATGCACAGGGATATTAAGAGCTGATTAAATACAGAGAACACCCACTATCATTCAGTCCAGAATCTTTTGCCTTCCCCTTTGCTATGCAAAAATATAAACATTAAAATATGCACAACTATAGTTTTTACTGTTGTTGTTCTATGGGTGGGAAACTTGGTCTGTCACATTTAGTGAACAACAGTCTGAGGGTGTGCAAAAATAGGGTGCTGAGGATGATACCTGGAGCTAAGACGGATAAAGTAACAGGAGACCAGAGAAAACTACATGAGGAGCTTCGTGATTTGTACTGCTCACCAAATATTATTCAGCTGATCAAATGAAGGAAAATGAATGGGCTGGGCATGTGGTTTGTGTGAGAGGAGAAAAGAAATACATACAGGGTCTTGGTGGGGAAACACAGAAAAAAGAGACTACATGGCACACCTAGGATAACATTAACATGAGTCTTACAGAAATGGGATGGGAGGGCATGGACTGGAATAATCTGGCTCAGGATACAGGCAAGTGATGGGTTGTTGTCAGCACAGTAATGACCCACACATTTGACAAAATGCAGGGACCTTCTTGAGTAGCTGAGGAACTACGAGCTTCTCAAAAAGGACTCTGCTCCATGCGGTTGGTTGGTTGGGTGGTTGTGTCAGATACTATTTCTGTTTCCATCACCACAGGCTGATGTCATGTGTAATACCATTCCAGGTCAACACCTCCAAATCTAACAGAACAGTCTTCATTTGTCAGAAACAAGCAAATGGAAGAGAAATGAGTGCCATCCAGCATTCACCCATATCAAAATTTGTACTCTGTAACAACACAGACAAACACCTGACACGACTCCACTGCAACATCAGTATAGTTACAAACACATACATAAAGTTCAGCAGATGACAAACACTGGTAATACCTTGTGGGCACTACTGGATCCATGAGAGACAGATGGTTTGCAAACTGCAACAGAAGAAAGGCCGTATTAAAGTGTCATCTCTAATTTGTCATTAGTTAACCCTCCTTCCCCTTTTCTTGCCTCTAGCAGGCTCTACATGACTCTGCCACACCCCTCTTATTGCTTGCTACAGCTACCACCTAAAACAATTCCACCAACAATTTATTTGCTTTGACTACCCTGAATATGGTGGCAGCAATCAACGCCGAAATGTCAGTAGCAAATTACCAACTAATATGCCTTCATATCCCAGAAGACTTTAATAACTTTCATCAACATGATAACTTCCAAGCACGTGAAGTTTGGACGGTGTTAGTTCATACTTGGCCACTCTGTAACTATGTGCATCTGCCACCTGCTTTCAAAAACCTGCATCATGGTATACACAAAACATGCAATTTCTCTTATGTTAAGATATTCTGAATCCTTTAAGAAAGCAGATTCAGACATAACTTCACAGACAACGGTGACTTATCGAGCAGCAAATCTGAAAAAATTCAGCAATGAAAGAACTACCACAAAATATACTGATACACCAACAGGAAAATCTAAACTTTATACAACTGTTAATGTAAACTCACCAAATGGAAAATCCACCCCAGCTAACCTTAGAGTTTGAAGGTTACCTCTGTAATCACTTGATGTCAGTTCCACAAAAGAAGGCGTGAAAACATCTGGAAACACAAACAGTACACTCGTAAGACACAAACCTCCTCTGTGCCTTTATCACCAGCTCAGAAGCAGTAAAACAGATATCTACACATGTCCTACCACCACAAGGCATGCGGCAGCACAGTTGGTTGAGGCATTGCGCTATAAGCCAGAAGGTCACGGGTTTGATTCCTGATGGTGTCACTGGAATTTTTCATTGACTTAATCCTAACAGCCGCACTATAGCCCTGGGGTCGACTCAGCCTCTAACAGAAATAAGTACCAGGAATGTTTCCTGGGGGATAAAGGTGGCCAGGGCATAGGGCTGACAAATTTAATGCCTCAACTTCTGGAACACGCAGGGCCTGCCTTACTACCACAACAATTTTGCTTCCTATGTAATGTCAAAAGTTCCAATCTAGCAGGAACCATAAATAAATAATTATACAACTTAGTAACAAATAAATGTGCATGATTTCAATAAAAGAGTCCCGCTATATTAAATTTGTCTATGTTAAATTTTGACCTGAGCACAGTATGCCATTCCACTGTGACATCAGTGCCATAAACACAGTACACCATTCTAATGTGACACCGGTGCCATAAACACAGCATGCCATGCTACTATGACATCAGTGCCGTAAACACAGTACACCATTCTACCCTGACATCAGTCCCATAAACATGGTGTGCCATGCTACTGTGACATCAGGACCATGAACACAGTGTGCCATGCTACAGCAATACAGTCCATTGCTCACCTGCCTTCCCAAGGTCACTGTTGTGTATAATACTGTAGGTTTGGTAGCGATCTAACAATTTTTGAGCATTATCCAGTGGATCAATGATCGCCACTTCAGGGTGGTCTTTAACATATGACTCCAAACGGGCCATCATTGCATCGGCCTGTAAAGCACAGCACATGAGAGGTCAATTCCAGCACACAATCACACTCACAACTGCGCACCATGTTACAGCTCACTCCCTACCTTTGCATCCCCTTGACATGTCCGAGCTAAGATGTCCATTGTCTTGTGTAGGATGACTGTGAATGGTCCTTGTCCTTCCAGTGGTTGGTCCAAATCCAACTGCAACCCAGAACACATTATCAGACCTCATGAGAGCACAATGAAGTACGAAAACTGCATTACTTATGTCTTCAATTAACAGTCTTGCAACTGTGATACTGGTATTAATATATTAACATATTCCTTTACTATAACTGGTAGATTTAATGTTATCTATAGAGAAAGTATGCCAGAACGTGTTTCATTTACCTTAACTAAATCAAATCCATATTTCCTGAAAAGAAGAAAATACACACTTAACCTCACAGTTACAGATATAAAACATAAAAGGAACAAGCAGGCAATGGTCATTCTTAAAATATGCAAATGTATGTCTAAAGTGTCATAAATTTGTGAATATTGTGTGGATACCCATACAACACTGTTAACATTTCTCTTTCTTCATACTCCTGGGTGACAAGACAATAAGAACCAGGAAACATGCTGCATCATTAAAATCAATGTCCTGGTGTCGAGATCTGCAAACTGCACAGGCAAGGTAAACTGGTGGTGCAGCAAGTCATTTCACAGAATACAGTGCCATGTGATGTGGCCAAAGAAATGACATCCTGCCACCATAATATCCTGTCCTTTTATTGGGTGTCTAATCCACCACAAAATAAATAAATGTGATCTCGTGTTCTATGCAAATGAGGATAAATAAATTTATTAAATGATGTAATTTAACCAGTTCTTGTGACTTCTGAACCACATGGTATTATGTTCCAAACCCTGTTTCAATTTGGCATACACTCTAGTTCTTCGTGGTTTATTTATAACCATTTTTGAAAATGTAAGATTGTTTTTCAACTGCCACTGAATTTCAAAATCAGCATCTCGTATGCCAGTAGAAGTTATTTTTCACTGTCCTGTAATACAAGTTTCTTTTCAAAAATTCACCAACTCATTCAGATTGCTTTGGTACATATCATTTCTCACACAATCATCCTGATTTCAGTGCAAACCTATCATAAGACTGGAGACTTCCAGCCAAACCATCTACTACCACATCTGTTTCAATCACCGTGGCTTTACAGGTCCTCACCTGAACGCTATGAAACAGATTCTGCTGGTTGTGTTGCAAACCTGCAGCTAATGTGCATGAAGCTCTGAGTTTCTGTCTGTAATTTCAGCACATTTTTATCTTCCTGTGACACTATGGTACCGCTGAACCATCTGTGGCTGCACACAGCACAGAGTTCCTCACTCTGATGCAGCACCTCAAATCAGGGCTCACTTGGTATGAACCAATGCTGCATTCAAATTCATGCACAAAGTAAGACTCTCTTCCGCTAGTCACACAGTATTCAAAACGTGCATTACAGGTCATAATAAACCAATCATCTTGTCAAAATGAGAGTATGGCCCAGTTTTTGGACAACTTTCAACAGTACAGTTATTCAATGCACAAGGCTGAATTCTGAAAGCTTCAAATTCACAACATACCGAGTGCAAAAACATAGGGATGAGTGTGTTGGCAATTATACTTAACAAACTGATTACTCATTGGTAACACATAAATTATTTTCCATTTCATGAACAGTTGCCAGAAGTAACTGATGAACTAAGGTTATACAGCATTTCACTACTAGGCAAAACAAAAATAACATGTCTACACACAGCCTATGTTAGGAGACACACAACATAGTTTTCTGACCTAGAACCTTGTCTACTGTAACTGCCCAGGGTCCATAGTTCGAGTCTCACACTGAGCTTCAAAAAGATGAGGCAATAAACTGGTTGTTTGGCCATTGGCCAGTTTATGTGTGGACATAAATTAAATCATAAAGGCATTATTGAAATGTTGGAATGCAGGGAGGGGTTTAGCAGTTCAAACCTCTCATCACTCTGCGCACTTAAGCCTCCTATGTCATTAAGGAGGTCTAACATGTCTCATTCCCGTTAAAGGCTTAAGGTCTAACATGTCTCATTCCCGTTAAAGGCTTAAGGTCTAACATGTCTCATTCCCGTTAAAGGCTTCAGGTCTAACATGTCTCATTCCTGTTAAAGGCTTAAGGTCTAACATGTCGCATTCCCGTTAAAGGCTTAAGGTCTAACATGTCTCATTCCCGTTAAAAGTTTAAGGTCTCTTCTTTGTATAGGACAGGTAGTTTTACATAGGTGATTCTTTTGTTCAGAAAGCATTTTGGACAGGCTTGCCTGCTGGCTGCCTGTTTTCTTCAAGGAGGGGACACTCCAGAATTTGAGGCAGTTGTCATTTTGAGTTTCACTGGAAAGCATGAAAATGAAAATGCAAGTCAGCACACATACAACTTACCAGATTCCTTGAAAACGATCTTAAGTTTTCTATGATAGTAGTGTTATTTGACTTGTGCAAACAGTTGCAGTAATGTTGTAATAATTACTGGAAAGAAACATGCAAGCTGTGTGATCATTATCTCAATTACAATTGAGACTATCAAAGTGGCTTCAAACTCACTCACCCCCCCCCCCCCCCTCA